>JABFDZ020000022.1:815786-834354 GCA_019775955.2 Pollimyrus isidori
TGGTCTTCTGCTGCAGTAGCCCATCTGCTTCAAGGTTTGACAGGTACTTCATTTAGAGATGCTCCTCTGCATGCCTTAGTTGTAACGAGGGGGTATTTGAGTTGTTGCCTTTCTAACAACTTGAACCAGTCTGGCCATTGTTTCTGACCCTTGCCATCAATAGGACATTTCCGCACGGAGAACTGACACTCACTGCATGGTTTATCCTTTTTGGGCCATTCTCTGTAAACACTAGAGACAGTTCTGCATGAAAATCCCAGTAAATCAGCGGTTGCTGAAATACTCATACCATGCTGTTTGGCATCAATCATGCCACATTCAGTCACTTTAAATCACCTTTCTTCCCAATTCTTCTGTTTGAGATCAACATTAACTGAAGCTCCTGACCTGAATCTGAATTATTTAATATATTGTGCTGCCAACATATGAATAGCTGATTAGATATTGGCTTCAGCGAGCCATTCAACAGGTATACCAACTGAAGTGGTCAGCGAGTAGAGCCCTACTTTAGATATTATACATTCACCCACACTTTCTTCTCTTCACAATTAAAACTGCTGTTTCATCCTCACTCACTTCACTCAGTTTTTCCAAATACTTCATCAATCATTTTTCACCATCTCATTATTTCCACAACATCCATTGATACTTTGCACTTTAAACAAAGTGACTTTGTCTGTGGAGTGACTTCATTTTAGCATTTGAGTTGCAACCAGTATTATTATAAGAATTCTCCAAGAATGGACTTAAGGTAAAACAAAGGATTGGCAGTTACTGACTTAAACAGATTTCATGCACCACAGCCGAAACATTAAGGGCTGATCTTGCAAGCAGAACTATTGTGGAACCCAGGCTACATGACGTGCGCGTAGCTTGCAGGACACCTCATGTGAGGACGAAGAACAACAGGGCAGTGCAGGTGGCAGTTACAGCTCACGTGTGCTAAAAGGTCACTACTGACCTGAGAAGCAGCCTCGTGTTCTGCGCGCAGAGGTGAGATGTCACACATGCTCCCCGGCAGCTTATACACGAGGGCCCAAGTGCAGTGAGAGATTCACTACATGCCAGAGCAGCTCAGCATATCAGTACCTGTTGCCCTCGGCAGACTGGGCACTTTTAAGAAGAGCCACAGGTACAGTTCAGAGAAAACACACACACACACACACACACACACACGTACACACATACACACACACGTACACACACACACACACACACACACGTACACACACACACACACGTACACACACACGTTATTTGGTTGAGGTAATCATCATAAACATATGTGGGAAATTATTCTAATTTTAGCAACGGTTCAAACTAATTTTAAAATCTCCAGGAGACCATCGCTTCAGCTGTATTCTTGTTTAAACCCCAAGCTATGAAACTGAAAAATATACTAAAAGAAACATACTATAGGTTAAAAATACAGAACTTTAAAACTAAAGTCTTACTTTGAAAATTCTGAGCTTTCATTCGTTCATATTGTCTTCCTACATTTGCTGATGAACACATCACAGTAATTTCCCCATCATTAAACAATTGTTGGATATACTGCACTTCTCTGCTTCTCTCCTCCATGATTACCTCACACTTTAATGGGGCTTATCGCTTCATTTTCCATTATCAGTAAATAACATGTATGTTGTACTATTTCCCACAGTCTCTTAAACACACAAAAACACATACCCATTACTCTCTGTATCATACATTTATTTCCATTTTAAATGCAAATTTTACTCATTTTGCGTTTACAGCTGCTTCCTTGTTAGATTCATAATAGGGTGTTGTATTATCAGAAAATTCTTTGTACATCATGCACCTGGCAAATAAAGCATTGTATTATGTTTAAGGGATTATGATAAAAGAGCCTTAAACGCCATTTTATATACAGAGAGGGTTCTCATTTAGATTGAACAGACCAATTACAGTTTAGGTTGGCATATACCATTCAGGGCCTGAACAAATTAAATATTCATACATTACATTAGCATACCCAAACAGTGTGGATGGCATTTCCAGAGCTAATTTAACATTAACAATATTTTTTAGCAGTTGATGGCAATTATAAAAAACATGTATAGTTTTTCTTTGATAAAGTTATAAGTATCTAAATTAAGGGAAGGCATATTACTATGGACACACCAGGAGACCCAGTGTCTGAAGAACACCTCACTAATGCTGAGCAGGTCCCACTTTTGCCTCCAGAACCACTTCAAAGGACGAGTCGTACTTTTCAGCAAAGCCTTTCTGCCCACCGTCAGTTCAGCACGGCCTGTGGCCCTTAACACTGTCACCAACAACGCATGTTGTACACTACCTTGATGTTTAGTTGTTTATAATACCATTATCTGTAAAGACTGCAGTATGTGAAAATCCCAGGAGGCTGGTCATTTCTGAGATGCTGGAACCGCCACGTCTGGCACCAACAAACAAAACACATTTAAAAATGATTTCGATCATGCATCACTACCTACCAAGTACCCTACCATAGCTGCTACCATGAAAGACTCAATATTAGATCCCATAAGCTGCTCTGAAACTGTACCTCCTCACGTTACATCACTGTCATTGGTCTTTTGCTGTTTTCGCACTACTGACTATTGCACATTGTACAGAGGTCTACTATTTTTACTACTATTGATATTATAAAATCATATCTTATATGTTTATACTTTTTACATTTTATATTTGTACTACAAAGATGAGAATAATAGCATTTTAATTCAGTTGTATGTTATTGACATATAAAGAATTGACAATAAAAGGCTATTTGAGTTGATTTAATTTGATCATAGCCATTTAAACATTTAGCTAAATAGTCACCGACCCTCCTGACTCCGTCGGTGTGCTGTATGTATTCAGTTGCAGCTATATGATTGGAGGAATCGGCAGTCTCTGTTAGGGAGCAGGTGCACATTATAAGGTGGCCGAACATTCGTAATACATGAAAGACAGGATCTAGAGGTTTTGTTCAGTAAATGCTACGTTACGTGCAAAAAACAGATGTGAGGGTGAGAAAAAAAAACTATATTCTATTATGCATACCTGCTCGTGGGATCAGAGTGAACCTTTAGGACATAGCACGAGGCAGTGAACACACACCAGATAACTGTAGACAGAAGTCTCACAAGTAAGCAGAGCAGGCAGAGTAATCCCTCACAGACGAGCATTTCACTGCACATTCTGAAATAATGGATCCCACCTAAAGCAGCAGACGTGTACTGCTTAGATTATGAGAAGAGCCCCAAAACAGTTTTGCTGTTACATTTAAAATGTTATCATGAAAACATTGTCAGCAAGAAGTTGCATGACTGATTGAACATATGCAATGGTAACAAGAGAGATTCAACAGCCAATGAGTACAAATGTGGCATTTCTAGCAACAAAAAAAAAAAATGTGGGCCAACCCACCTAAACTTGCATAAATTCTCCACATCTTTGTAAGTGCCGAAGGTGGCGCTTTCCCAAGGCGCTCCCGAGCCGCTGGGGTAGCATGTGTAGGGAGCAGACAAACCCGACAAAAGTGTTTCACTGCGACAATGGCCATCGTATTCAAATTCAGAGCACGACAAACAAAATTATAAACTACACTATGTTTGCATAACACATGATTATGATGCAACGTAAAGCTGTCTGAAGGACTACTACAACTTCAGAGTTTTCAGACAAACATTGTCATTAAGAGGCAAACTCTCTTAAATGTACAATTAGACACATATTAACCAACTAATGAGTGCTGAAAATTATACCATATTTCATTTGAGTATTTTACTTTGTAACTTAACACATTATTCTGATTGTTATTGATACGTTTTTGTCCAAAAAGAGCACTGGTTAGGGAGCCATGCAAACTAGATGACAAACTATATTTCAACAATTACATGAAACACCTGTTATTGCAGAATGGAGAGTGTTTCAGTTCTCTCAGGTTTTTTGTGCTGAAAACATCAAGAAAGCATCCAGTTACTGGGTTATAAAACTATAAAAAGATATCTCCCTCGCATAAATTAAAGTTAGATTGTGATGAAGTAATCTAATCTCGAAATGAAACTGTACACCGGTCTTTGTGTGTTTAAGCTCCGAAGCAGACAGTTTGGGCTAAGGTTACGGGTTGTAATTCTGATGGTGAAAGAGACAAAAACCACCCATTTTATCTTCAACTGGGACTCGAGAAAGGAGACTTAGAAAGAAGATCTCTCCATTCGACAGTACAACAACATACCATTAACTGTAAAATGGAAGTACAACTTTAAAAAAACATTCAGACAGAAGGAGCCTGAACAGTCACTTGTAACGTATCTCAGTTCGCTATGCTGTTTCTACTTTAGTACATTTCTACCTCACAGACTAACCAATTTTAAATGAATACACCCACCAAACATCCCCTCCCCCAATTTAACAAATTAGCATGAAAATGAAGGAAGTTTCCGTCTCACAATAAGAGAGAATGGTGAACACAATTAGAATGGCTCTTTAATTTTGCTGGTGATGATAAGTTAGGGACAATAATGGCAGTGGCAATAAGAGAAGCACAACACGCACATTCACCTGGCCAGCGCAAAGGGTTCCGCCTGGCTGTGGGAGATGGACCTTCTCCATGTCGCGGACACACATGAGTGGCTGAATACAGCCTCTCTGCTCCACCTCTGCAAGACTCCCCTCCACCAAGCTCGGACAATTCCACAACCGGGGCTGCCAGCTCTCACGAATCTGGCGTGACACTCACGCAAGAGCGCAATCTATATTGTTCCATTATAGACTTAAAATTATCTATATGAAAAGTGTTGGGGGCAGTTTGCAATTACGATGTAATAAAACTATTGAATATATGTAAATGCGCGTGCATTCTGGAATTTAGCATCTCACGCCAGCCATCTGACCCAAGTTGGAAACTCTGCACAACAGTTCTTTAATGAGCCTCTGTGCTACAACAGGGGCTGAAACCCAATGAAAGGGCATCCGATTTTTATTCAGTCCACTAAAGACGAATCGAGACACTGCAGGCGCAACAGCAAACGGACTTATTAGATAAACTGTCATCCGGAGACAACCTAATACTCCATTTCAGCAAACGATGTTCATGTTGCCGTTGCAGTGTTTATCCATGAGCTTACGTGGTACGACAACAAAAATGAGTTACATTTTTCAAGTTCTGTTTGCCGTGTTGTTTTCAGTCTGTTTTTTTTAAACCACTACACGAAGCGGTAGGCCTACTGACAGAAATCAGTTTGTCTTAAGTGCTTTGCGGACGTGGCTGGTGATCCAGAAAGCCAAAAGAAACATTACCTGCATTAAATTATGGCAGTTAGCTTCAATGCTCAAGAAAGCCGCCTGACATTTGGGATTTCCTCCCCGAGGGCTGCCGCTCCGTGCTACCACACGAGTGCCTGAGTTATGTGGCTTAAACGACTGCATGCTTAACAAGGCCTATGGAAACAACAGGGGCTGCTCTTCCCGCAATTTAACTAGCATAATTCATGGTAATCCTCCGCTCCCCCTAATAATGCTCAGAGTCGCAATTCCCACCAAGTTTCCGGAGCTAAACCCAGCTGTGATCGCTGCTCACATATGTATGCGGCGCTTCTTTAAAACTTCAGAGTAACATGCCCCATTAAGCTACAAGAAAGAGCAGGCATTATTTTAAAAAGAGCAAAAATCAATACACATAAAACAACACCCGGGGTGATTGACAGGAGGTTTTAAGCTTGCATACATGTAGCAGCAGCGTCGGTGCACTATAGGTTACTGGTCATTCAGGTGAACAGTAACAGAGATCTTACATACAGAAGCACCCCAGGCCATCGTTATACACTAGGCACAAGCTCTGATGGTGCTGTACAGTCACCCTACAATTCCTTCACCTCCTCCACCAGGCCAATCTGCCGGTGGTGGCAGACCAGCGGAAACGATCAATTCAGTACATCGGGCCACCTGAGCTTGAAGCGTTCCTGTATTACTATACAGCTACTCAATCGATATGCGACCATACGTGAAGTGCAGGGGAAACGAGACTGGAGAAATAAGGGGTGATTCACTGTTAGTCACCCGTCGATACATTCCTCGTCTTTTTTATATTTTTCAAATAAACTTTAGTACGGTAATCTCACCTTTATACATTTGTCCACGACTCATAAAATAGTGACATGTGCTATGGGGATTTACTGTCCATTCATGATCAATACGTATCTAGATGTAAAAAGATGTAAAGCCAGATGCTGATGTGATATCATTAGTCTCGAATAAATCAAAATATTTCAGACAATCAAAGCGAAACCTAAAAACATCATTAGCCCCTTTACATAATGGCAAATTGGACATTCATTATGAGTTCAAATTAAGTTTACTTATAACCAAGCCTGATAGGAACACTGAAATTGCATTTTTTTAAGTTTCTCTACAAATTTAATTTAATAAAATTGGTAGATTAATATCACAGTTACGCTCAACAAAGTAGGTGAATACATCTTCTGTAGAGTTTTCCCCCATCTTCTTACAACCAAACTGCCTTTAAAGCTATGAATAGGCATCTTATTGTGTGAGTCAAATTACTCGTCTGTGGGAATTACATTTTACTCAGACACTTTCCTGTTTTGACTGTAAAAAAACGGAGAGTACGGCATATGGTTAAGGACCATTACAAGAGCGGTACCCGAGATCATAAAAGCCAGGGACAACTTAACACTAGCATTAAGCATTAGATCGGCAGTGGAGTGCTGGACGTGTTAATTACTAATAACTCGCGGCATTTTAAAACTACAGTGCCATGCAAGCTTTTACATAATCATTGCATGATTACCCTGAAACTAGTGACCAGCGTGTTCATTGCATTTACTCAAAATGGATAAGCGTTGAAAATAAAATGAGGCCAACCAAAACTAACTGACCGCCAGCGCGTCCTCATGAGCTTTCCAGTAGGCAATCACGCACCTGCCTCCTTGCTGTTGGAGCGACTCTGCATGTTATGCGTGTGTCAAATTCAAATTGAAAGATCAAATCCATTCACTACACTAAGGATCTTCCTATATGGAACCAGAACACAATAAACAAAAATATTAAGTTAAAGTTGTCAGAAATCAAATCAAATGTTGCTAAATGAGATTATGATGGAAGCTCCTGATAGGTTAACATAAGACCGGCGTTTTAAATTCTGAAATGGTTTTTCGTATTACACAATCAATGAATCCTGGAATGGTGATTTAAAAAATACATTTTATTAATTCGACTTATTTGTAAAATTTAAATATTTCAATATATAACAACCGTCCTAATTTAGTTTATAAAATGTGTGAAGGGACATGTAACGTGTTTCATTTCATTATTCCTTATTTTTCGAAAGTTATTGAGTAATTTCATAAACAAACCCTGGGACGCTCATATCTGAGAAAGTTCGCGTACGCTTAAAGTAAATAAATGAGCGATACAGGCCAGGTATTTATTGGGTTGGTAATAAACTATGCAGAAGCTATAATCTGTACAAACAAAGCGGGGCCAGATGTTATTGTCTAACGGAACAGGCTATGGGGGAAGGGGCTGACGTGGGGGCAGGGTGGATCTATAGGCAAAACCCCGGACCTTTGCTAGGAGCATTTAGCGTCTACATCTAAAAAGTATTGAGAAAGCAGAAAAAGATGATGAGGAGAACGAGAGAGAATGCAGCCTCGAATCAGCAAATCCCGTTCTTCAGGAGGGGCACCGATGTGTAAAATTAAATGCAGCTGTTGAATGGAAAGGAAAATATATGTCTTATACATTTTAAAACAAGTGTCCGCTTCTATACCGATATGCTAACATGTCACTTGTACCGTACTATACTTTGAGGTTAAGTATGTGAATACTTGAATTCTTGAATTTTAGGAAGTGAATCTGAATGGTAAAACATGAATACAAATAAAACTAAGCAAATAGGCTACTTTAACGTCGATTCTCACAGTGTATAGGCATATACTTAGTTTCCAATCATATATATTATATATATTATAATCAGTCATGGAAGTGTGGGTTATGTAAGAATTAGTCAAAAGTATTCCAACAGTACAATTACTTTACCTAGTTAATTCTGGGCTCTGAATTCAGAAGGTGATGACCTGTGCATATAAGTATGAAACATTCAAAACATACATTTTACACAAAATGAGTCCTAATAAATGAGATTGCTTTATAAAACACATTATTTAATATTAAACATCGTCAGTGCTGACAGTGGGAATGATGGAAAGACTTTAAGTTGTCAAAGTCTTTTTTTCTTTTTTCTCGAAGCATACTTTAGCAGTGTAATCTCTGATCATTAGTGAAACCCACAACCTAACTGGATGGAACATCTCTTGAGAGGGTGCAGATTTAGCAACTCCCTGCTTTCAACCCCCAAAGTGAAACTGGGTTGTGAAATTTGCTGGGGGTGGGTGGGGGTGAAGCTTTGCCGTGGCACCACATGGGCTTTGAGTGGCACTGCGCTTTGCTGTAAGCTGAAATAAAATGCATAGGCTTGTGTAGCAACAGCTGAAGGCACCTACACCAAACTTTCATTTTCATGCAAATTCAATGACAATCACATTAACAAAATGCATTATATAGTACAGTACTTAAGGGTATAGCAAATAAAAGCAGATAATTAAAAACTACCCACACAACATTTATTTTGCAAAACTGATGTATTTGACTATTAGAGAATAGAATTACAGTATTTCCGTTGTTAGTAGGTATTAAACTGTAGAGAAACTGGACTCATAAAGATCTTCCAACTTTCCAAGAATGTGCGTGTAACAGTCCAAGTATTTTCAGACCTTTTATCTATAATTGTGTATATATACTGTATATACACATAGATTTATAAAAACATGTATTCATCCCCTGCTCAAGATGGACTTGTTTTGTAATGAGTATATCTACATCCATAACTGACAGTACTTACAACAGCATCTACACGTCCTTTGCATGTGATGTCGATGGAGATGCAAAAACATAGCAGCAACGTAGAAGTTCAGCATTTTATACACATGAAAAACACCAATAAGGTATTTTTTTCCTTCGCTCTCGGGTCAAACAACTATGCCAAGAATTCCTGAAAAATGCTCTCCTCTTCATGAAATTTTTGTTTCTAAACTGAATGCCCCCCATACAAAAATGACAGCTAAAGCAACTGAAACGTCACAGCAAGAAAAATATCTGAAAACAAAACCAATTAACATTAAAATTCAATATAACCCCTTTTCTCTTTTTCTTTTTCAAATGTAGTGGTATAATTATTTTTTGGTACTAATATTTCAGAACTCTTTTTGTTTTCAAAATGAAAAATTATATTAAGTGAAATTTGTTGGACTTGATCAGTATGCATCTACCTACTAACTGAAATACGTTTTTTAAACCTTTTTTTTAACAAAGATTACAAACTTAATAAAATTAATGATCAGTTAAGTATTGTTCCTTGTCTTTTTTCTTGGAAGATAGAATATGTATACCTGCATGAATCCCCAAAATCAACATATACTATGTACATCCTTTACGTTTTGTTTAATAAAGATCTAAAACATTATTTGCACACCAAATATTATGTATTTATAACAAACACACTACATATACAAAATAATTTATAGCCAAGGTGAAGTAGCCTAGCCTAAGCAGATGAATATGGAAACGTTGACTTTTCAAGGGATATTTTCAAATTCTTCATACAAATCCATTCAGGACATGAAACAGGAAAACCAGTGGGACCGTTAATGCTTACACTTGATTCCAAGCGACATCATAATCATCACTAATAAATAAGTTCCGTAAAACCATAACATGTTGTACATTGTACAAAACGTTAACAATAATGTTGTACATTGTACAAAGGAAATTAACATTTTCGTTTGTTTCAAAGGCAAAAGATATTCTTTACTGTTCCTTACATGTATTGAGATACACATCTGGGACTGTCACTCGGGTGTCACTTGGGTGTCCCCCACTGTCCGCGGGTCTAGTTGGTAACAATCTCTTTGTTGTCTTCCATGAAGCGTGTAAACCGGAAATGAGCTCCACTTTCCACGCCTGCCATCTTCTCCAGGCTGGCGAGGGCGGCACTGGGTTCTGCGCTTGTCAGCCTGTCCAGGTTGCCCGTCAGGCCGCCGACGGGAGAATTCCCTCCGTTTCCAATGCTCCCAGAAAGAGGAGCCAGTCCCCCGTTCTGGATGACTGAGATCTCGTTGGTCTTCATGGCCAGGCCATTGGGAAAAGCTGTGGCATACTGGTTCCAAAAATTCCCTGGTTCCCCATTGCTTGCTCGGGCAGTGATGTCCTTATGGAAGATCTCAGGAAATTTGACAGGGTTGGTACCCAGGAAGGCCATGGGGCCGTCCACAGAGAGCCTGCGACCCCGACGGGCTTGGGCACTATTCCACATGTGCGTTCCCATGTGTACCTGCACAATGAGACAGTGAATGGGGCAACATATTAGCTATTTTTTAAAAAAACAATTAACACTTAATTGTGTTACATTGTCTGCAGTTTACTTATATTTACATAATCTGTAACAAAACTTTATTTCTAAGTTTCTAAAATTTATATCAATCATCACATGAAAACCTGACTATCCAGTGAGAGAAAAGCATGTTCAATTGTTTATTTTTACGAAAATTATTTGAAATTGTATTGTATTAAGGGTGCAATGGGCAATAGAAAATAAGATCTTTAAATACAAAAGGTATTAATTTACACTGAGGTAAGCTCTTTAAATAGATTTTCTCCTCTTTCTCCTCTATCGATTGTTCTGAGGTTGTGCCGCATGTTAATAACTTTAATGAGTGCTTGCTGGACACACCAGCAAACATTCAAACAAAGGTTGTGTTACATATATGTGGCTTAGGGCCTGATTATTAATTTTCCATTAATTAATGCCACACTAACATGCTATAAAATGTAAACTCTTACTAAGTCTTTAATTTTACCCGTAGTACCCATTTAATACTGCTATTGATAAATGCACCCGTTTTAATATCTGCTGTGCCACCCAACAACTATCGTACTAGCGACTACTATCGTAATTATTATTATTATTATTAATAATAATAATAATAATAACAATTCATTTTCATTAAGTTTCATAGCTGGGTGCTTTAGTAGTCAGCTACTTATCCATCTGTCCATTTTCTGAAACTATTTGACCTATTCAGGGTCACGGGGGGTTTGGAGCCTATGGGCACAAAGCAGAGAATAACCCAGGATGGGGCACCATCCCATCACAGGCTACACTCACACTTGCATACCTATGGGCAATTTGGTATTTCCAATTAACCACTATTAACCCCATAAGAACAACATGCAAATTCAACACACATGGAGCCATGGTGGAGGCTCAAATCCTGGTTCTAGAGGCGTGAGGTAACAGTGCTCACCACTGCACCACCATGTCACCCCCAGCTATCAGCACCCACCAGCACCACAGAGAGACACGCTAACCTTGAGATTGCCTTTGGTAGTGAATGCTCTGCCACAAATGGTACAAGCAAAGGGCTTCTCTCCTGTGTGTGTGCGTTCGTGGATCTGCAGAGCACTGGAGGAAGAGAACATCTTCCCACAGGTGTGACAATAGTGCTGCTTGGGTGTACGACGAGGTGGAGCGGCTGGGAGCAGAAGGGATGTGGCACCTGAAGAGTTCACCACACCCACTGCAGGGTCTTTGCCATCGTGGGAGGAGCTGTGCAGAAAGCCATTGACTTCTGTCTTGATCATGGATGATAGGGAGCCAACGGAGATGACCGACGGGGTGGGGCTAGAGGTGAGACTAGGATTGGATGGCTCAAAGAGCTGGGAAGGCAGGTCTCTCATCTGGTGGGTCAGCATGTGTTGCTTGAGGTTGCCCTTTGTGGAGAACCCCCGATTGCAGGCTGTGCAAATAAATGGTCTTTCTTTGGTATGGCTTCGGTAATGGATGTCCAAGGCACTCTGACATGCAAATGTCTTGCCGCAAATGTCGCACACCGTGTTCTTGAGGGTGCCACGCTCTCGGAAAGGGAAAAGCATGCTTAATGGGTCTTTTGAGGGGTTGCAAGATGTTAGGTCCAAGGCTGCCACACTGGGGAACTGCATGAGCCGGGTGCCTGAGTGTTCTAGCAGTAGAGCTCTCTGTTGCCTTTCCTCGTAGCTGGGGGATGTGCGTTGGCCAGGGACAGAATTGGTAGGGGATGGTGCTTGCATGGAAGAGGTGCATTCAGAGATAGCGGGGCTCCCAGTACACTGACTCTCAATGTCCTCTGCAGCAGGTGATGAGTCATTACTGATGCAATCTCCCTCCATCGTCCCATTTTCCATAAACTTTTTAGCCTGCAGTTCGTCAATCAGCCCCTGCTGGGTGATCCGCTTCTGGTTCTCCATGCTGGCCATCCCCATTATTTCCAGTTGTATGGGAGAGGAGCACAAACTCTCCTGGGAGGCGTCCATTGACTTGGGGGTGTCAGGGATCCCATTCTCAGGACATTCCTCCATGGTCTCATCCGAAAAGTTTTCAAAATCGTCAAAATTTCTCTCCTCAAGCGATCCTGTGTCAGACTCCATGGATTCAGGGTAATTTTCTGGCAAAGGGGTGTTGGGAATGTGCCCGCCCATGTGCATGCGGATATGCTGCTGCAGGACCACAGCATTAGTGAACTTCTTTTGGCAGATGGGACAGGAGTGCTGGACCCTTAGTGGCGGCATGGCGCGATGCACGCTATAGTGCGTTTTGAGGTTGCCCTTTGTGGTGAAGGCACGGCCACACACCTTGCATTTGAAGGGTCTCTCCCCTGTATGTGTGCGGTAGTGCATCTTCAGGGCACTCTGGCAGCTCAGCACCCGGTGGCAGACGATGCACTCGTTCGGATCCGTAACCTTCTTGTCGATGTTCTCCACTAGCTGCTGGAGCTTGGAGGTCTCAGATGACTGTATGGGGTCCAGAAGGCCTGCAAAGGGAAACTTAGCCTTGAACTGCTCTGACATCAGAGGCATGAGTGGATTGGTAGTCACAGGGAGGCTATTAGGGGAAGTACAACCTGATGTATTCTCTGTTGTACAACTGGTAAAAAGACTAAAAGGCTGATCACCCTCTTTAGCTTTTCCCTCGGATTTAGGCCAGTTTGCCCTGTTTCCTTCTTCTGCTACACCATCTGTTCCCTTTGTGGTAGGCTCCGCGACTCCCGAGTCACTTTTAACAGGACTGGAAGGGTTGGTAATTGCAATAGAGTGACACTCCTCCTTCTTAATGAAAGGGGGCAAACATGGAATTGTTGATGGGACCAAGAGGCCTACTGAAGTGGTCAAAGTGGACAGAACAGGTTTACTGTCCAGCCAGGTGGTGACTGGTTTTTCCGGGGGCATGGACATGCCATATGGGATACCAGTACTTGTTGGAATATTGTCTAGATGCTCGGGGACTGGGTATGGATTCATCTCGATGTGGGGGTACTTCTCTTTATGCCGTTGAAAGTGGACCTTCAGGTTGCCCCGGGTGGAGAAGCGGTTCCCGCAGATGTTACACTTGTAGGGCCGCTCGCCAGTGTGGGAGCGCAGGTGGATCTGCAAGGCACTGTCGCTCCCGAACACCTTAGCGCAAAACCTGCACTTATGCTTGAAGAAGGCCTCCTCTGAAGCACCCTTAGGCTCAAAGGCGGTAGTTCCGTTTGGCTTGCCTTTCCTCTGCTGTGCCAGGGCAGACAGGGAACTCAGGTCTTCCACCATTGTGCTAATGCTAGGTAGGGAATTAGAGAACAAGGGGTTAACAGAGGGGGACTGAGGTAGAAGTGGGTTTGCCCCAGAGTTTAACAGGCTACTTATTCCGAACGCCTGCGTATTTGTCAATGGCAGGTTGCTGGGTGGCGGATGCACTGGCTGTTTGTCAGAGGGCTGCTCGCTAGGTGCCGATTCTGCCATCGTGCCAGTGTTCTGAGATGATTCGGAGATGCCGGGGGGGGCGTAGCCGCTACCAGGTTTACTCTGAGGTAGCTGTGCTGCTGTAGCCATTTGCTTGAGGCTGCTTATGCTAGCTGACTGGCTCGCCAAGCTTTGCGCTAATCCTGCGGCAGCAGCCAGCTGCTGGGAAAGATGAGAGCTGAGGGTGGTCAGCGGACTCCCGGGTTTCGGTATCGCACCTTGAGAGGAGATGGGGGGCAGAGGTGCCTCTGGGTTTTGGGAGGCCAGCAGTATTATTTGATGACGGATCTGCTCGATTAGCTGCAGCTGATGGACCTGCTGCTGCTGTAAGGCCAGGAGCTGCTCCATCAAGGTCGGGGCCTCCACTTTGCTGCCACCTTTGGAGCGGTTCTCCTGGGAGAACTGGGCTACGGCGACTTTCGTGCTCTGCAGGTTTTCAATGATGACGTTGCTGCTGATCATGGAAAAGTTGCCCAGTTTATTCAGGTTGTCCATTTGAGGTGAAGATCCTGGTGCCTCTATGTTGTCCACGGATTGGCTGCTGTGGGTGATGACACCGCTGCCATCATCATCGATGGGACTGCTGTTACTGCTGCTATGGTTACTCGGAATTTTAGGGGTTTCCATATCCATCGACTCCTCTTTATCGAGCACACTGGGCTCGAAAAGGTCCCGGCAATCACCATGGTCTGCTTTAATAGCCACGTTGATCATCTGCTCTTCTGGGTAGATAGAAGGTGAGCTTGGGGAAAAGGCATCAGATGGAGATTCTGGATTCTCATTCACTATCAGAACTAGCTGGTTCTTGGTGCAGTTCTTCTGGTGCTGTTTCAAATCGGACAGCTCAAAGAACTCTGCACAGCAGCAGCTACAAATGTGTGCATCAGTGTCCTTAACGGGAGTGACATCCGAGCAGGGTTCCGTGTCCCCTGGAAACACAACAAAGAACAAAAATATTATGTGAAATATGCTGTAGCTGGAGACTTAGCCTCTCCTGCTTACATTACTTTGCTAATCTTCGGTGAACCTATTTAAATTTAAACTTCCCACAAAGACGAAGGAAAAAAACCTAAATACCGTGCTTCAAGTACAGAGATAAGAAAAATCAATAGCACTTCTCAAGTATTGTTTAAAACTGATTTTTTTAAAGATGAATGTCACTTTTGTCAATCCCACTATTTTAGATAATCATTTTTATTCAGATAATCCATCAAAATATAAAGCATTATGAAGTGCAGACACTGGGACTTAAATTTCAGGAGGGGTATTGATTTCCAATTTTTCATACTCTTCATTGTTGACTGGCCCACTGGGTGCAAAACAGCCATCTGAAGGATTTATTAGACTTTCAAGCTGCTGTCAGGTTTGCTTATTTTCAAATACTTTCAAGTTTATCCCTGTTACTAAACTAATTTGTAACCATTCAGGCTACAATCACGGTTTGACAGGAACAACCTTTGGCGAGGAGATTGTGTCCTGTAGCCAGTCGGATATTTTAAACAACTCGGCTAAATTTGAACCCCAGGGGGGAAAAAGAGACTTTAAAAAAGACTAAATCAATTTGAAATTATTATTTTTCCAAACTAAAAAGCCAATTTACACCATATAAATAAACTGCTAAAATGTAATTATAAAAATACAAATTCCATTTAACAAATATAATAATGCTTACTACTTAATGTCAAGATTATTTACAATACAAGTGTAAGGACAAACTCAGGAAAAAAAAAATGCATGAGGATCAATACAGTATTATTATTCTATTCTATTGTATTGTATTCTATTCTAAAAAGATATACCTCTGGGTCCAATCAAAAGGCAGATTGGAAATTGACTATCAGATCAACAACTTCAGCAGCACAATACTGCACGGTCTGCTCAGTGACCCCTCAAAGCAGACTTTTAATGCTAGGATTACGTTGCTAGACGTGGTTTGCACTGAAACATCAGTCATCCAAAAGCAATCAAAACGCAGCTTTGCACCGCCAAACTGCACAAGAAAAATATCCAGAAACCTTTTCAATATTACCAACTACATGTATAAATTCTGGTTGTGAGAAGGAATTATTGCAGATTAGCAGAAGTGTACTGGTTGCATTATAAAACTCAGGTTGAATTCATTCAGGTTAAGCAAGCATGATAAATTAAAAATTGAAAAAAAAAAATCAGGAAATAACAAACAACATCAGGTAAATATTTAGAAAATCACTCATTATCAAATGAAAATTTTTGGGAAGTTTTCCAAAACAACTTAAAAATGACATTGCATGTTATGTATATGTCATACCTGTGAAGCCCCTTGAGAAATGGTACTTGATGTCAAGACAGGTTCAAAAAATTAATTAATAAGAAATATTGTCCTCAGTATCGTAATGAAAATGCACCATGAATTTGAAAATAGCAAGTTGCACAGGTATCGGAAAAAGCGTAAAGCGAAACTTCCAAAATGCACATAAATTCATACTAAATTGTGTTTTGTGATAGAAAATACATATAACTGGCAATGCACAAAGAATACTGAGTTTGATTCACAAGTTCAAATTCACTTTTTTTCGGACAGAGACTGTTAAAAATAAATCACAGGGACATATAAAATTACACAACAAAGTTATTTGCCCAATAAATCCAGTAATATACTGGTAAGTAAGTGGAAAACTGGACAGCCCTTCAAACGAAGCAATCTCAAAAAAATGTAATCAATTTTAAAGCTGAATGATGGATTCAGAATGCAAAACAACCTGCTTAACTCCACTCAAAAATATTTTATTTAGACTGCTACATAGGTCACCTTAAAAAAAATATGAATTTATTTATCCGTCATCAGTGGAACATGATTATGAAATCTGACGCAGAGCAAATAGCTAACACAATTTTTTTTGGCATTCGTACACTTCGTTTTGCTGTTCAGACGTACTGATTGACTTCTCATAGAGTCTAGGGAATAAACTTAACAGGATTATTCTTTATATTACATTGCTGTAACCAAAAAGATTAAACGTTGATTTCATTTTTTTCTGTTGTAACAAATAATTTCAATATCTTCCTTATGCATGCAAAATGTTTAATTATACAAAACTCTTCTTAACAGAAAGCCTTGCTTCACGCATAGAGAATTGGACAGAAATCTGTGTTAATCCTGCAGCAAAACATCACGTTCATTATATTTACATAAATATGTGCTACATAGAATATTCAAATACTGTTTCTCTCTCCAAGGAAAATGCGGTGAACGATTACCGTTCGCCATCCCTGCGGACAAAAGAGAATTAAATGAGTACAAGCCGCCCATGTAGAGAAAAGCTGGCCGTGGTCACCGTGAACACGCCATCATAAAAGAGGAAGGTGAAAAGGAATCTGTGGAAAGATTTAAGATATTGTTGGGATGTAAAATAAAGACACGTTAAAAGGAAGAGCGGCCTTCCCCAGCAACGCTGACATCACCTCGGAGTCGGCCAGGTAATGGAAGGTGAGCCAGCTGGACGTCAGACCCCTGAATCCGCTCTGGGCATCCGTCGGAGCTACCAATCTCTGCCGAGAGAAACCTGCCGCCTGCCAGCTCTGCTCCAACCAGGCTTTTGGGGACGGGGGGGGATGAAGAAGAGGTAGCATGGAGGGCGGCCACAGGGCTATACCTAAAACTGTGTTATATAAACAGCAGCCGGTGGAGAAGTAACCAAAACCTTCACTATTCAACAGGTAATAAAAAAAAAAAAAAAAACGGAAAACAAATGAACGCTAAGATTCACTTACTATGTCAGTCACGCTTTGAGATGGGGGGCGAAGGGGATACAGGGCTACAGATAAACCAAGAGGCCATTAAGAACCCCTCTCAAAAAAGTGCAAGCTCTCTAGGAGGCCGCCCACCCGCAGTGCTTTGCCCAGGGGTTAACAGCCCCTTGCGGGGGAACCCCGTGCTTCTCCTGAACTCCCATAATCCCCATGCGAAGGGGAGCTCACAAAGGTTAAAACAGCAGTGGGGCAGCAGCTGAGCCTGCAAGACAACTGACTGCAGCAGGGGCCTGGCCTTATCCCCAACTCCCACCCCCCATCCTGGACCCCGTAAGCCTTCGGCCCGAGTTGCCTCCACTACCATCACAACCACAACCCCAACACCATGCTCACGCCCTCGCTGTTTGCTCTGTAACAAGAGGGCTTCCAGGGGATGGGGATCTGCCAAACGAGGACACCCCCAGACTCCACAAGGCTTTCCGTGCCCAAGAATTATAACAGTTCGCACACCCGTGGCTACAACTTAAATGGGCGACGTCAGCAACGGGGCGACAAGTCTAACGCTGAGCCAGAAGCACATCTCAGCTACGCTTTGCGTTCAACTTTTCAGGCTGCTGTCCGTTGAAACAGGGTGACGAATGTGGTTATTCATCGAGTTATTAAATTTAAGGGAAAAATGTCCCACGGTCACGAGAAGTATGTCCGGTATACACTGGGTCTCGTATCGATCCGGCGTCTACTGTATGTGACACGGCCCAACACAGACACGCCATGGACGACATTTACAAGACAACAAAATGTCAGTGAGTGGGAACTAAGCATTATAAAACCAACCGAATGTACACAGCAACTTCTGCACAGTATGGAAAAAGACAGAAATTTGTTTTAAAACGACAACAGTGATCTCAAAAAATACAACTGAATCTACACTGCATATATATTTTTTAAAAGACACTGT
>JABFDZ020000022.1:847070-865617 GCA_019775955.2 Pollimyrus isidori
TATATCTCTCTTTAATATATGAATAATATATTTTTTCTTAATGATAGTAGAAAGGAAAAGCACTCTTTAATTAAATTTAGTCCACACACCAGATTCTCATAATCCTGTGTGAAAACATTTGAAAACCTCAGACTGCAAACTTACTTTCTCAAATAGCAAGTTACAAATTCAAAGATTCGCCAACAGTGCATAGAAAATGTGTAGCTAATGAAACACAGCAAATAATGATTAATTATATAAAACTCTCTGTGTATAGTCCTGTCATGTTTGGAATTACTTGTTTCAGCGAATATCTGCATTATGCTTGTTATGGCAAAATTATTATTTTAGAAGTGCACATATATTATAGAGAGGTAGAAAAATTAAAGGACAGGAAAAAAGAAAAGAAAGGAAAGACTAGATTTAAATATGGAACAGAACAGAATAGAACAGATCTTTAATATCAATTCAGAAACAACAAAATACCATTTAGCATAGTCCATAGTTGTCAGAAAATGACAAAACAAATGTAGACATAAATATGAACAAATGTAAATAACAAAACACACCCATGCACTTACGGTATTATGGGGTGTTTGCTAGTAAATTAAAACTCCCAGATATACGGATGTGGTCACTAATGTCATTGAGCTGACACCTTTCACTCTCTTGGCACAAATGACATGAGGTGGGCAGTGTAAATGTATGTGTAGCGGAAGAGTGCCATGTTTTTCCATGGAAGCAGCTGCAGTTGGTCCGGAAAGTCATCAGTCTGTGCTGCATTTAGAGGCACCCAGATATCTCTCATGCCTTAAAAGGATTAAGGTTCAGCGGGTTACGAGCCATTTCTCTTTGTTATCAAGCGAAATGACTCTGCGAATATGACAATAAATCAACCGGTAAGTCGATGGGAGAGGATGCAACTGCTAGGCACTGATAATGCATCAATCAATATTTAATGTTTGGACTTTAATTAATCCACAAGCAGGAAACATTCTTTCAGTGACAAAAAGAGGTAGATGGAGTAAGTAAAAAGTGCTTGAGTCCAGAATAGGTTTTACATCAAACATGGACCAATTACTTTCTGTGTCTGCCCTGACAGAGACCCCATTAGTCAGTTCTCTCAAGATTTTGTTTATTCCTTTCATCTCTATTTTACAGAAATCTGAGAACGCTGTGGAATCATCATGTGTTTAACAGGATTACCGTACTAAAGATAAGATAGGCTTGAATTAAAGACATCAGATAGTAATTTTCTGTTGAATTTCATTTTTTAAAATGTGAATTCTTTTTTTTTTACAAGCATTGGTTCTCAGATAATTCTTATTTGATTGCAGCTGGGAGATTAAAGAAGATCTTTTTTCGTTCTTACGCAATTGTATCTTAAGCCCTGTCGTTGTAGTATCATGTAAACACTGCAATAATTTATTTATCTGGTTCCCTTCAAGTGATTTGATTGAAATTGATAATGGATCCCGAATATTGCCATTTAATTTATGGCATGCGTAAAACCATGCTGACCAAACTGAAACATTATGCAACTATGAGTTCCTCTTAATTTCAGCAACACTGTTGCTCTGATTAATCATTCTGCTGTCATTCTCTCCACCTTAAAAGTTTACATTCCATGTTTACCGTGAGACGTACACCGTAGATGAGATGCTCACTCTCACAGCGCCCATGGACTGTCAGTTACCGCTATGATAAAGAATAACGGCAATTAGCAGCGACTTGCAACGAGGACATAAGAACAATAAGTAACACACATAATGAATAACACAGAACAATAAAGCAGTAAAAGAAAACAATAAACAATAGCTTCTGAGAATACACCCGTCAGTGCACACGATCTCGTATGTCAGCAACTGAGGAAGACAGAGGAACATTAGCGTCTATGAAGGACGTCAGGCCTTGTCATCATGTGCCCCCCCCCTCCCTCACAGTTGTATGCCGCAGCGCCTGATTGGCTCGTGGGGGACTGTGGTCACCAGACCACAGAAAGTCTTTTTTACTCGCTACCTCATAAATAAGAAGAACTGAATTCACTGTTAACTGGTTGGAAACCTCTAGTTGACAGCACAATAACATCACCATGTGTGTGGCCCTTAACCCTGCTACATCAGTGGGGGGGGTTAGGGTTAGGGTTAGGGTTAGGCACACTGACTGACCCTGTGCTCTGACACCCCAACTTACATATACTTGTGTCGGTCTCTCATGCGACAAACTTTTACATCTCTAAAAATGGCGAATGAAGTGTCTTTCCTTCGTTTCTTCTTCATTCCTGACAAAGCCAAGCTTGTTATCCCTTTTTTTCGTCTTATTTTATTTTAACTGGTGTCTTAAGGTGAATGAAATTGCTCACTTTCCAACAAGAGAAATAAATGTGAATACGCAGACTTTTAACATAAATTCACTAAAATATGTAATTAATCTGATTATATACATCACAGAGCCACACCTCTGGGTCTCCCCAAACTTAAAACTGCCTCCTGTTGAATCAGAAAATCACTCCTCAGGCTTCAGGAGGTATTAAACTGTGTCACACCCCCAGTCACACAGTTACGCACCTGTGCTGCCAGTGCAGACCCTTTCAGAGAGAGCTGTCTGCGTGCGCAGCCCCCATGCAGTGAGCTCCCTGATTACAGAGACAACTCAGATAGGTATTAATTACAGGGCTGCTGAAGATAAGCTGCTGTGGGATAGCAGGGGGGCGGGGGGATGCTGGGATACCTACAGGATGGTGATGCTCCAAACGGTGGGATGCCATTATGCCCTGTACGAGCGAGGCCTCAAAACCAGGGCATGGTGTGTGACCAGGCGCGTCAGAAGCATTTTGAATGTGGGGGGGGACGACACTGCAGCTCATGGGAGTTTTACTTACAAAACAATATTCTGAACACAGAGGAAAAATGATTGATTCTGACATGATAACCAATCAGATTGTAAATGAGGTGGGTCCAAGATGAGGCGGGACCAAACAATCAGATGTTTTAGTCCCACCTTCTCCACAATCTGATTGGCTATCTCTCTGAACCAATCATGTTTCCTTCTGCCCTCGGAATATTTTTGTGTAAGGAAAACTCCCACAAGCTGCTCTGCATAACTGACACTACTTGGCTAAAACTTGTAGCGTGCTTGATTATTTATATGGCTGGATATTTTGGCTGGAAAGGTGCAGGTTAAGCATCTTGCTCTGGGCTACTGAGGCATGGGATCAGCAGGTGCCTGGAACCACAGCCTTCACTGTGCATTCACTGTGCATCGAGGTCCGAGCACTGCTGGTTTTCCAACCTTCCTTTACCTGTCAGTCAGGTGTGAAGCCTCTGACCAATAAGAATCAGTAATTATTAAACAACTACCTGAGAGAACTGAAAACACGGCCTGGATTTGGAATCAAGGTCCAGAGTTGAAGAACCCTGCTCTTGTATGTCTGTGAGCTGTGGGTCTCACAGGTGGTTCAACTAGCCACCAGCAAAAGCAACACATGATGACCCCCTAGAAATGCCACATGGGGATAGCTGCATCTTACAGCAGAAGAGGAAGCTAGGAGGCTAGCGCGTGGCCTACAGCCGTCCCTCCGTGTATGTCCAGGGTATCACAGCAGCCCTGGGGGCTATACTGTATGTCCCTGAACACAGCACTAATTCACTACACATGTCCCTAATGCTGTGAAACTACCCCCAACAGCGCACCAAAGGAAAATGACTCTGGGAAGCTAATGCTAATCACAAAGAAACAGAAAAAACATATTAACAACACATGGTTAGGATAATATTAACCATATTTTCTATAAGATTATCTCCATATCAAAATATCCTATTAATGACATATGATAGTTAGAATAATATCAGCCATAATTTCTGTAATATTCCCTCTATATCTAAGTCACATGGATTTTGAAGATATTGGCTTCATTCCTGTTAACACCTATTTTATTTTAGGTAAATACCATATTTCCACGACCTCATTAAACGTGGCACACAGATACACTTAACAGAAAAACTTTTCAACTGGTAATGTGAACTAACCTTGTTAAAGGCAACATATTTTAAAATGTGTGAGAAGTTTATGAATACGGTGTGTTCAGGAAAATGTGTTTTCTTTAAACACATACCATATTAAATGAAAAGGAACCAAACAGTTCTGTATGTTCATTTTTCTAAAGATTTTTAACCGGTGTGTGCAACATGGCATTAGTAATATTTCTTTCAGTGTCACTAAGCTTTTATAGGAATTAAAATGATAAATGTAACAAAAAGGATCATTTAAAACAAACCCTCATTCCATAAAGTACTTCAGAATGATATTTGAAAACTGCTGAAAAAGTATCAGAAAATTGAAACATTTAAACAGGATTTAAACAGTCTGTGTGCTGGCCACAAGGACATTATTCAATATTGTTGTACATCAGCCTCTTCCTTTGTGCCATGAATCAACAGAAGTTACAGAGTTACAGTTGACAAGTCAATACTAAGACTTACAGCTGAAAGCCTGCAAATATTTGAGGTGTCTGTGTCTTGCTAGGCATTTCTGCAAGCTAAAATTAATCAGCACTAAAATAAAATCATCATTTTGAAACAGGAACAACAATGAAGATGCATAAAGTGCCTCTTAAAAGCTGCCTTTATGTATGAAAATATTTATGCGTAAATATAGAGAAATATTTTCTTTTTGAACCATAGCATGCTATATGAAACAGTGTTAGGTAAATAGATCATCCTTAAAATAGAATTGGCATGACTATATATAAATTATAAGTGAATCGCTTATATAACTTCTTATTTTCTAGATATGATCTGTATAGGATAAGAGTGTCACTCATGGACGGGTGAGATCTTTATGTAAAGTGCATTGTCTAACTATTAGTTCTTTCACTTATTAGTTCTTTTACTTAAGACAATGTTTTTAGTAATTTATAAACATATTCATAATGCATAGTAATGCATTCATAAAGCATTATAAACATGGTTTTAAATATACGACTAACATATTATGGCCATGTATATAATGCATTATCTTAAGAAAACATTGACTCAAGAAAAGTGTTACTGTAGATACTTTCATATTGCATTATAATCGTCAAAATAAGCATTAAGGATGCTTTGTACTGCATTATACAGGTATTATAAAGCTTCATAAACCATTCCAAATGCATAACACACATGGCTATAATGTGTTATGCTTTTAAAAAATATTTATGTCCATGTTTGTAATACTTCATAAAGGCATTATAAAGGTATCTATAGTGAATTCTAGATGAGAGCTTAATAAGTCAGTCATAATGCATTATAAAAATGGCTATAATATGTTATGCTTTTTGACACATATTTAAAACCAAGTTTATAATGCTTGGTGAATGCATTATAATGCTGGATAAATATATTTATAAATCACTAAATACGTGACCCCAAGTAAACTGTTACCAATCTTTCACTGTACTATGGCTCCACTATTGTCTATAGTATATTTATTGTTTACTCATTTATTGTTACCTGACTGTGGCTGAACAAGGAAGCATCACAATGGACTAGTAGCACATGACCATAAGAAGAAAGACATTTAATAAGTTTTTAACTCTGTGATGGACAGACACACATTTAGTTGGACATGTCTAATATCAGAGAGATACACAGTCAATGCAATGGGGTAATAGAGACAATGGCTTTATTGAGCAGTATGATATGATGGGCCTGTCTTGGGAGTCTTGGATCACCTAAAATGGACACAATGTGACACCTAGAAGGACCAGTCAATCTTATTAATCTCTGGCAGCAGCTTTATCTGTCACTGTGGCTCTGGAAATTCAACCAATTGTGATGCAAGTTGATTTTCTGCAGAGCCATTGATTGGCTACTGAAAAGCATGGGGCAGGGAATGGACAGTGTGTATCCCTTTAAAGGTAATTTATACTCATTATTTAACTCGTGTAAAACATATCTACTTTTGGCACATGTTGTTTTACAATACATCGATCTGAAGATTTTCCCCCATACAATAATAATGCCTCAAGCAGTGTGATTTTAAGCAGAATCAAGTCATTCCACAGCAAACCCTACATCACCCCCCTGCCCGTCAGAACAATACCCCTGCAACTTATCTGCTTGGTTGCTTGCTCTGGTTATTGTCCTATAAAAGGTATGATTTTGCCCAGGGACAATCAAACAATTGTGCTCATTTGCTAATTGAAGGTGAAGTGGTAAAAGCATCAAGGCCCGGCTCCCGTTTATTTGTTTGTTCTCTGGCAGTTAAGGGCCCCCTCCTCCCAGCATGAATCAAGCCCATTTGCCCGGCGCTGACCTGCTCATTGTTGCCTTTCCACTTCACATTTTCATAAATCTCAGTAGGTAATCTCTTAATGCCATGCACCTCAGATGCATTTTCTTTTCCAGATCTATGGAAAAAAAGAGTGAGCTGTTGAACAATGGTCCCTCTGGCTGATGTTATCTCCAGGACACTGACAATAAAAGCAGCAGCCTCTCTTTACCTTTGGGCATTCTAAAAAAAAAGTGCCCCTCCATGAGGGAGCCTTCCATTTACTCAATCTCCTCACACAGATTTTATATTAAAAAATTGAAACCTGGATTTTGTTTAATCGGTCATTTCTGTGAAAAATAACACATTATTATTAGGTGTATGTGTTGAAGATTGATTGGTTAAAGGAAACACCTAAATAAACACCAATCCAATGGAAATGCAAATTTTACAATCCAAATCAGAACAATCAAAATGTAGCGGCATGTGTGAATATTTGCTGTGTGTTAGACAGACATTTCCTTTAAGGGATTCCATCTGCCCGCATGTAAATTCAGATTGTGCCATATTTAACTGTGCTATGCCTGGAAAATCCATCATAATCCAACAAGTTGCTAACTGAAAATAAAACAAAATTTTTAATTCTGTGTGTCACCACAGGATGCGGCTATTTGTCTGTTGCTCACTCAACGCTAAAATTGCATCAATATCAAATAGCTATTCGCCCAACAATAATCCGCATTCAAGACCATTTAAAATGCTATAGGAATAAAGCATGTCATAAGCATTGTCTGCCATGTCAATTTGATGCTCTCGTTATTTACAGACAAATTAAAAAGTATCAGACATCCTGGGGATGACCACTTTTATTTTTCCTTTTACAGCTTCGCTACAATGTTTTATTTTGTTGTTATAAAACATACATCTATAGAGCCGACTTGTCAGCCCCTGTCCAAAAGGCTGTTGGGTTAGCCATCTGGGTTTGAGTAAAAACAGGCAGGGCTGCAGATCTGCAGGAGGGGCCTGACTCTTGGGCTTGGAGAGGGTCTATTTTCTGTATTTAGCAAAGCAGAGATATTTCTGCCACACGAAGACAAGCTCACCCGGATTGGATCAGCTGAGGGCCAGCAGTCTATATGATTGTTCCAGGAATAGTGTGATACTTCCTGGTAACTGCACAGCCATTTAGACACACAGTTGTCAGTATTAATGCTGTTACATATCCCTCCATCCACGTATTACACTGTGGCTTTAGTACGTGAATTGCACTGCAAAGCGACCTATTATTCAAAGCCCCGATTCATTTATCGACATGACTTGTTAACTGCACAATCTCAGTAAGCTCGCATCTCTCCCCTTTCCCAATCACCTACCCTTAAATATGTAATTCATGAGCCCCTGTGCCTTTTATCCTTGCTTCAAGCCTCCGCTGTAAATGGTGAATGGTTACCAAGTTGCTGAGTGCCAATACAATGTCATGCTCAGAATCGCAATGGGCCCCGTTCGCCCTTCCATCCATCACGCTGTGCAGACAACTTTGGTTGCAGTATTATCCAAATATTACTAAATCTTTGGACCCTATCCTCATAAATTATGAGGAAATGTCCCTATGTCCATTATGGGGTGAAATGTATGGGCTTCAGTTGCTTCAGAATAATTATGTCCTTTAAAGGAAACGTGGTCGAGCATTTTTGAACAAGTGGAAAGAGTAGAAGAAAGGAAAAAAACAGCATCTTATGCACCATTATTCATACATTTAGGTCAGTCTAACCTGACCACTGAACCACTATCCAACCCAGACGGGCCAAACATCTGTTGCAATATACTCTCAGCCAATCCCGCGGCACATTAGTGATCTTGTCCTTTTCAGATGTCTGGCTTGCACTGGTGCACTTCAAACACTTGGCCTTCATCTGCTGGCCCTATCCAGCCCACTATGTACAGCCTTGATTTCAGTCCCAGCATTAATATCGGTTGATGACCGCAGCCCAACGCTTCAGTGCCTTACAGGAAGTAATGTTGCTTGTTGTTGAGAAGCTTCTCGCAGCACAAAGCCATGCTGCAGGTATCTCTCTCACGCTTCATGAAGTGATGAGCCTGGCTTGTTTCATCAGCGTGTTTACAGCTGGCAGAGAACCAATGTGGCCATAAATCCTGGGCCTGCCTCGCATACCTAACGTGCTTTGTAAAGTTTTATGAATGATTATTTCAAAGCTGATATGTTTTCTGCTGAAAGCTGTCTGGAACCTCTATCCTTGCACCTGAAAGTCCAACTTAACCGTGAACTGAAAGGTTATCTTTACTAATCTGACAGGAGAACTCATGTGCTAAATCTCAACACACTTAGTTTGATTCCACAGTGTGACACTGACAGAGCAGGCTTCCTTACTGCATATACTCAGTGAACTCAACTTAAAGTAGCAATGCTAACAAGCAAAAAATAGGATATATTTTTAACTAACAAAATGCAGTGTTAATCACATACAATAGAAGTGGTTGTGTAGTAATGGAAGAAGAGAGATGTCTTTTTGACCAAGACATTTAATATATGTCGCTTCGGTAAAATATCTATGTCAACGACTTTCAAGTAACTCCATGAGTGTTCCATATGTCACTACAGTCAGTATGTTTACAGATAAGTTGAGCTATGCTAATACCTTAACTTCCCCATTTAATCGGACTACTGTCCTTGTCCCAGTATACGTGAGGGGAATTGATTTATCGACTGACTTATGTCCGACTCCGCTACCATAGGTGGTATTGGGCTCTTTCACATTGACCTATTATGTCACACACATGAAATTAAATAAATTACTAATAATATACGCGTGGACAAATGAAGTGACGCAAGCTATCTGGTCAGAAGAACAGATACAAGATCAGTATAGCATAGCAAGAAGTACAGTATTTTATGTATATACTATGGCAGCAAGGTATTGGATATTTTTCAAACATTGCTAGGTGATTTTGTTGTAATAAATATTGGGGTATTTATGAAACGAAAAAGGAGTTTACAAAAATGTCTAAAAATGATATAAACAGCAAGGAGGAAAATGATTATGATCTTGGAGAACGCAAGCAGCACTCATGCCAAAGCAGTAGAGGTACACTTTCATTTTTTAACATATACTGGATAATCTTGAAAAGGAAAAGGTTTTTTTCCTATGACAGAGTAAAAATATTTTAGCAAGAAGCCCTTAACTATAATATCCATACCAAACTGAAGGTAAGGAAAAGCCTCATCTTAATCTAGCTGACTAGTAATGTAAGAATTGCATGTGTACAGCATGTGATGTAGGTATTAATATTGCACATCAAACAACCCTATAATAAACTACAGTCATTTTTTGAATTCAATACAAAATACCCCACTTCATGTTGTGATGCCATTTGGTGCCGGTACCCATTTTTATGCCAGTGGAAAACCAACACCTTGAAGTACCATGTTTTTGGTACCTTTTTGAAGTACCAATAGTGCAGTTTAAAAGCGTCCTTTATTTGAGTGGTGAATTTTACAGTGCTGTATAGTCTAATTGAGTAAATCAACTTCCAATTGCATAATATGGGTATTTTAGTCTGACTTTGAGAAATTTGATTTAGTACGATTTCAGTCAGACTAACGTGTTTACATGTTAAGTCTGATTTCATTTGGACTAACACAATAATTAGATTTTCTTAGTTTGCATGTAAATGTACTGAGTCAGAGTGGTGACAGTAACAAAATCATGTTTCCTCACAGCTACTGAGGGACACACTCAATGGCTGCTTTTATTCTGGTTGCATAAGAAATCACTTTATAACACAGAAAGCAATTAAATACTCAAAAGCATGCCATAAAAGCATGTTGTACTTATGAATTTTACAGCTAAATGAATAGCTAATTGGTCTGGGCATCACTCTAGTGATGCTGTCATAATCTGAATGAAACTGAAAATGAAACACTTTCGGCTCACTCAATTAAACCTAGACACCACATTTTTATTCTGCTCTTTGAAAGGAATACTTGCCTAACAGAACAAGGAATATGTTTGGCAATTACTATGATTACACATTGCCTTTTTTTAACAAAAATATTTCTCTCATTCTTCTGTTGAAAGGACATTTGGCACGTAACATGAAAGGATTATACAAGTTGGCGTAAGTGTTGCTTAACAATAAGAGAGGCAGGGAGGAGGGATACATCTTCAAAGAGATATACTGGTACATGTTTTTGTTAGTTCAATCTCACTGACTGTTCACCTTCTCCCGCCCTGACCCATGTTCTACTCGCTAAAAAACAGAAAAAGAGCTCTGTTATGTTGCCTTAAAACAAAGCACTTCTTCTTAAAGAGGTTTTGAATACAGCATTTCAGTCCCTTGATTGCTATCTTGGGGCAATGCTAGGCAATTACTTGTTGGAACCATTGAAGTGGCTGATTGCACATATTCCAGACTTTACACAGTGATTTCCAGGCACAGGTATGGTAGACCTCCCCAGACACCCACCAGCCACACGTGGCTCCCCTAAAGTACACACTCACAATCACCCACATGCACCGCAAACAATATGCTTAGAAAGTATCCCCTCCGCATCATGCTCAAGGTATTCTTGTCTGGTCTCCTCAGACGGCCCATGATTTTAACACTCATTGGGCTACAAGTGGCTCTCCTGGCCCATGTCATGTGACCCGTCTTTTGTGAGTAATGTCGGCCATAGCTCAGGCAGGAGGAATTGACGGGCAGGCTCAGATGGCAGTTGGGAGTTAGACATAGAACTGGCAATGACCACGTGAAGGAATCCTGGGAAAAGTTGTGGATGATTTACGGCACAACCCTGGCATCCTCTGACTCCTGAGTGGGCAGTAATCTGACCCCCCTCCCCCCCTCCTTTGAGAGGAACTGGAAAAGGGACAAAATGGAGAGAGGGGTTGCTGGGTGGAGGTAGGTGGGTGTTACTTAGCATTTTCTATAGCTTTAGGCTCTGTGGTCCCACTGCTCTTGATTTACTGCCTTTCTCAAGAAACCACATCTAAGGAGACAAATAATTAAAAGCCTTAAAAACGTGCCCGTTTAAAGTTGTAATGAAGTTGTTGGGCTGCTGCAGGGTGGGGGGGGCACAGATTGAGGCGTGGGTTTTGGATGCTAGCAGCTAACAGAGGAACAGCCTATGATCCCACTTGCAAAGAACACATTAAATCGTTACAAAGTCGTCTGTCTGTACTCACATTTCGTTACATTGGTTAACCGTATCCTCCTGTAGAATCTGCCAGTTTGTGGCATACATTTGGCTGGGGAATACTGGGACAGGGCCTTTTTAACACTGTCCTCCAATGCCGCAAAGTTTCAAACTGTAACCTGAACCAAGGACTGATTCTAGGAATTTTTAAAAAAGGGGGCATATTTGAAGCCGCAATTGATAAAGAGCAGCAAATCTTATCATTAGCCAATGACATATTTTGAAATGGTGAGTAACAGGGTATGGGGCATTCTGATGGCCAATCAGCTTTCAATACCCCTGTAGCCCCACCCCTGTATACACCCCTGAAACTCAATACTATATAGTACTGCAGCCAATAATTCAGTAGCACACTGGCACTAGACCTAGGCTCAGACCTGAAGCTAAAGCACTGCAATTAGATCAGCAAGATGGGTTAGAAGGTAGGGCTTCTTAGCTATGCCGAATAATCCTTCGACATTCACAGTGCGGTCTCTACCCATCAGTCGAACCTTACTGGCGCCATTATCAAATCCATGTACATCTATAGTTGGAATGAAATTAAAGGATTGGACAGTGCCTGTCCATCCACGACAAGCAAAGGGAAGCAGTATGTCTCCACCTTTTTTGTGAACTTTACCCTTATTCCTTAAGGCTGGGGCATGCGATTGTAGTTCATGCACCTGCATATGTAATGGACATAGAACTGTTTGTTCTTTGGTCAAGCCCCCACAATGCACATGTTCTAAGAGAATTTACAATAGATCAAAAACATTTTGCATTTCTAATTTAGAATAAGGAAGAATAATTTTAAATTAATATTATATTTTGGTAAAGTATTTTATTTATAACCCCAAACATCTCCAAAGATGCATGTATCACATCTTTTACATTGTACAGTTATTTTATATTTATGATGTTTGAAGAAACCTTGTAATCAAAATGCTTTGAATTGCCCTGTTCGTATGTACGGGCAATGGTTCAATAAAATTTGTAAGAGAACCAACAATTAACACATATGCACAATGTGCAGGAGGAGGAAAGAAAAATATTCTGAAATAGAGACATGCACAATGGATGAGGAACAGTGTGGGCCATGGTTGTGCAGACACAAAATCAGCTGCAGAGAACTGCATTTATGTCAATGGCGTTTAAGCGTACACTTGTGTCTGCATGTGGAAAAATATTAACCGTTCTTTATGCGCCGCTGGGAGTCTCTCACAACTCAACCCTTCCAGGCAGGTGATATTGGCCTTGCAGACACCACCATGGTGCTGGGGCCTGCAGCGACCGGGTGCACGCAGTTAATCCTCAATCAGCTCGCCTCTGTCTGGTTATCACCTGACCCGTGCAGCAGAGACATGGGTGAGATAGAGAAGGTGAGAGAGTGGGTGGGTCTGAGATTCCTACATTGAACATGAAGGAAGAGCAAACTGCATTGTGGGAGCTTGAAGGCAGGAATCCCATGTTTACAGTGGGAATGTGGATGTTTCGGGGGGATACAAGAGGAGGGGTAAAGAGGGCGGAGTACCGGCCCCAAAGTGCAAACGAGATTATAAATGGAATTATAAAGCAATGTCATTAGAATCAGCACCAGATTAACATACAAAGAAACAATAATGATCAATATCATAACCAGGGATCGTCACCCTGTCCGTGCATGAGTGAACTTGTGTGTGGCTCATCTGTGTTTGTGGAAAGATTATTTGTTTGATTTAAAAAAAAAAAAAAACAGGGTTGCCAACTCTTGCGCATCTGGCACGACACACGTGCTTTCAGACTCTCGCGCTCCTGTAAGAAATTCAATGGAAAATCTATATTATTCCATTATAAAGCTAAAATTACATGAAACGCTTTGTGGTAGTTTGCAAACCTACCAGACTATTTTCAAGGTAATAAAACTGTTACATACATATAAACGCGTGTGCAGACTTGTCTCAAATCGAAAATCTCATGCCAGCCAGATGACCAAAGTTGGCAACAATAAAAAACTATGTAGAATACATTTTTAAATACCATATTTAACATCTCTGCAGTGCTTCTGTGATGTGGAAGTCAATGGTGTGAACATAGAAACCCGAAACCCATTATAAACATGTTGCCCAAGCCAAATAATCCCTGTTTTTTCCATAGGTTTAGCGTCAGCATCACATTGTTTGTGAAAGCTTTGGATTTATTTTCAGACATTTAGCAACACAAACTAATATCATTGGAGCTAACAGCACACAGTATCGTCATCTGGAAACAGGTCTCCCAGTGATGTAAATCAGTGCATCCTCTATAAAATAAATCAGTTTAAATGTAAAATGTACACAGGCTTTTGTACACATCTTCATTTCCATGCTTTCTTCCTTCCGCCAGACGTGTCTGTGTTTGAATCTTCCTGTGCAACGGCACCAGGACATCTGTCCAAACGGCGTTCCTCCAGTGACCGGCATCCCTTTACAGGCAAATATCTGTGAGACAGACAGATGAAAAGGGAATCAGGAGCAGAGCATGAGGCTGTGTACTATCTATAAAAATAAACCAGGATGCACAAAGAGGATATTTACTAAACAGCTGCAAAAGCAGACTTCTGAATAGGGCTTGATAACTGGTGAAGAAAGAGGTTCACAGCAAGATAATTTTCCCTGACACAAAGGCGTCAACAGCAAGCTTTCTCCACTAAACTGTAAGGGACTGTAAGCAAATTTTGTCTGCTCTCCAGTGGAAAAAACATAGAAAGGATAGGTTATTAATTTTACCAATTGTGGTTGTTGTAATTATTTTGTGGTGTGATCATCTGGATGAATCAAACTCTTCAAAATCTTGGAGCCCCACTCTGTCTGTCTGATACTCTGAAACTGAAGCTTTGCCAAAAGCCCTTTGCAGGTAACACCAATCGCCAGTCACTGCTCCAGCACCACTGTTTATGAGCCAGTGTCCCAGGCAGTGACATCAAAGAACGGAATTTACTGTTAAGTCATGATTTCTAAGCAACGGTTCATTGAAGCTTCCTTTTACATGAATTTTTTTTTTCCACGGTTTGAAAGCTCAGCACGCATCCTGCATCTTAAAACTTTCATTCATACAAATATCCCTCAGGATCCAGCATAGGGTGGCAGGGAGTCTGCAGCTTATATCAGGATACCCTGGGGAGGGCAGTGTCTAGATGGCATGCCGCACACTGGGCATGTCACAGCAAGGACTTGCAAGCTCCACACAGTTTGTGGACGAGATGTGAACCTCCAATCCCGCAAGTTTGAAGCCACAATATTACTCACTGCACAATTTTACGCCACCAAAACAAACAGATGGATAAACTATTATGCAATAAGTGCACCCTGAGTGTCTGTAGGTGCCCTCATTTTCTACAGACTGATAGGAAGGGAGTCCCAGTGCTGTTTGGGCTTTACCTCGACAGTAGGCTTTCAAATTAACGGCACTCAACTTAAAAGTCCCCTTTGAGGCGACTAATACAGCTAAAGGGCTCAGCTGTGGGATAACCACTTATTTAATGATATGAAAGAATGCATCCCTCGTTAGGCCCTGCTCTCAGTGTTTCCATGTCTCATCTTGCTCCCGTGCATCACTCAAATGGAATGTCATCTCGTCTTCTAATCATCCCTGGGACTCTTATCCTGCAATTACTTACAATTTCAAGATACAGCCCTTAGGTCATATTCTAGTCTGGGAAACAGAGGGACGTATCGCTCTCTCTCCTTATTTTTTCACCCGTTCCGCCTCGGTGTCACGGCTAGGTTTTCTCCTGCCTTTGCCTGGCAGACAGACTGAATCACCCATGTCTGCGTATTCCCAAAGCAGAGAGTGAGATTCCCTTCAGAGCAGCGTGCTTTGAAACGTTCACTGTGGTTCCCAAGAGCGCCATTCCTGCATAACCCCCAGCATTTGCGTGACTAAATGGTGACACCGTGAAAGTATCCCAGTTGTGCAGCTAAAGCCAGAGACTCTCATAACACTCCTTTCAATGAGCTTTGGGTCAGTTTGCATTGTATCTGGCAATTATGGCCAATAAGTCTGCCCAGAGGTCACCTTTACTAATCTGCTTACGGCTTCTGAGAAATGCAGCAGTGTGAGTGGGGTCAGCCTCTCACATGTGATTATAGGGATATCTGAACGTGTGCATGTGCAACGCGTGGATACACCAAATCAATTGTATATGACGACAAATTGGATCAGCAGATTACCCTGATCACACTGACTGCTGGCCATCAGCTATGTGACATGCCATCTTCTGCCCTCAGGTGTATGGTGGCATCCTGAATGGTTTATAATATGTTATGCCGTTTTAATAAATCTTCATAGTCAAGCTTATAATGATTCATGAATTTTGCATAATTGTTTGTAGTAAATGTGTTTATACATTACTAAAAACATAAGTAAAGTGTTACCAAAAAGGAGAGATCCTTCACCAGACGATACTGTCCATTATCTTATTTTAATTACACTTACAGTAAAATACTCTGCTGTCTCCGGCAAACAATTTAAATACAAGCTGGCAGGAGCATTTAAACTACAGGAGCAAAAATGACAAAATGAAATACCCGAGATACAGATATGGGCCGTTTCTGTCAGACCTAATTCATAACAGTTTGCTGGCATTCAGTAGCTGTTTTTTTTCTTTTTATGCGAGCATAAAAGTGCAGCTACCTAGCCTTTGATCCAAATCACTTCCTTTCACACACCACAACTTTAATTATGTGCTGGGAAGAGAAAACAGGTCTGACAATTTGTAGTAAGAAATCATATTTGTATGGGAGGGTCACTGGTGCAAGCCATGATTTACAGGGGAAACGTCATAATTATTTCTTTTTTGCACAAGCTGGGATCAGGTTTCTGCTAATGGGGACAAAGCTGAAAGCACTAATTAGTTTCTGTAGTCTACTGCTATCAGCAGAAGAAGAAAAGGGCCAACAGTAAATAAGTTCTAACAATTGACTTGGAGCCTGTAATTTGAGTCGACGCTCCAACGCTACTTGGAGAGAAACGTAAACTTGCCATGTAACCAGGATAGCGAGCCGTTTCGGATCTGTCGGTGCTTTCGTTCAGCTAAGATGTAAAGCTACTAAAGTCATTATAGTAAATGGACTAATCTTTTAAAAAAGGCTTGCATATATAAATGTAAATATAAGCTCTTAGCTGCAAAATTAATATCAACTAATGGGTAACACTTTACTTGACGGGGCATAAATATAGTATTATGCTATTACTTCTGTATTAATTTAGCATAAATTAAGTCTTAGTTATGTACTAATCTTATGTTAATTCATCATTACTGCATGTTTTATTTCAAGCAGTTAATATTTGCTACAATATCTGTTAATTCTGTAAACATTTATAAACACATAAGGAACAAGTCCTAATGTGTCTGTTCATCATTAATAAATAATGATCCATTTTTTTTTATCTGAAGTAGCTACCATATTTGTTCATGATCTATCATGAGTTGTACTTCAGTAATAACGGATATTTGTGCCACATCAAGTAAAGTGTTACAGACTGTGATTTTGTTTCTTAAGTAGTATTTTAATATGAAGGATATCAAACAAATCACAATGCCAAAACACTAAAATGTATTCAGTCGATTCTTTTAAGTTTTTCACTACTTGCAAATAAATTTAGCAGACATAAATAGACTTTGTCATTGTTGATGGCTGACATAGGCTACTTTCAGGTCTGGAATTTTCCATCAACATCTTTTGATTCATAGATCATTCAGCTAATTACTGAAATACAACTATATGTCTGGCTACCTTCCTCTGAAGCAGAGGCTGCTGGGTTGTGTCCCAGGTGCTACATGAGTCACGCCCCTGTCATTATGTGTGAGGGCGCCCCGTACAACAGTCCCAGGCCTCAACAACCATGTAACTCTTCTGTGGGGACAAACAACAGTTGTCCATCTGTCCTGAAAGTGGCACTGACATGAGTGACGTTCAACTGTCATAGGGAAAACCAAAAACGCTGAAACATCGCTTAGTGGAAATGACCGAAGATTCCAGACATGAGACAATGTGCCAGAGGACAGTCTTTGATGGATGTCCCTCAGTCTCCAGCGTGGGGCTTCACCTTACTAAGCGTGGAGGGTGGCCATGTCACTGTCCGACCTCTCAGACACCCTTTCCATCATTTGCCTGCTTCCCTACCCTCTACTAAACAATTCATCCATCCTCAAGAAGGACAACAAAAGTAGAAGGACAGAACAGGCCCATACTTGTGCTCCACTGAGACAGTTACTGCTGCCCTTGAAGATTACAGGCATAAGAGGAACCATCGTGATGTATGATATTATCGTCTCGTCCTGCATTTTGGTCACTTCTTTAGCAAAAGAAGATTAAAGTACATAAGCAGGAAGTCAGTGAGGTAAGCGCCCATCGCCCTGGGCAAATGCACTGCTTGTCCTTTGAACACTGAACTCTATGGCATCAACACCAACCTGTCACTCCTACCTCTTACCCTCGCCACAGAAATACGCCTCCTGAACTGAGCTCAGGTGAACGCCACTACACGTCACGTCTCATTAATCAGCCATACTGATTCAATTAACATATTTCGGGAAAAAATTTTAAATAATAAAGCCAAAAGTGACTGACAACTTCACTCAATTTGCCGTCCTTTATGTCAAAGGACAATATTTCTCATCTTTTAGGTAGCAAAGGTTGAGTGAAGATAGGATGATTCCAAGGGCCCTTGAGTGACAGGGTTTTAAAAAATTTGGAACACGACCAGATTGGTGTGGGTTGGGGGCCCCCAAAATCTGTAGTAGCACCTCTGGGCAAAAGTACTGGATTGTTTCCTTAAATGACAAGCATATACTACACACTATGTGATGACCAAGAGACGTTTGGGGTGGGGGGTGGACACAGTAACAGACCCTAAACTTGGACGCTGGGTACAATTTTTTACGGGCAGTTGATTGTACACCACTGAATGCAGTCATTGCCCCGACCAACAGCTCAAATTACAGTTAAATGGTGCTTAGCAGCATGGCGGAATCATGCGAGATCTAGTGCCACATCTGTGGTAACAAACCATAATTAAGAGAGCGCCAGGGAACACTAAGTTTAGAATACTTTGGGGGGGGGGGGGGGGGGGGGGGGGGGGGGGGGGGGGGGGGGGGGGGGG
>JABFDZ020000022.1:865688-888026 GCA_019775955.2 Pollimyrus isidori
ACCCGACCCCAACCCCCCCACCAACCCCCCCCCCCCCCCCCCCCCCCCCCCCCCCCCCCCCCCCCCCCCCCCCCCCCCACCCTGCATAAAGTCTGATTACACAAATGTCTCTATGAGTCAACGGTGTTGTGAGTCCACACCTCCCACCCTAACGTTCCCCTAGCTCTGCCACTCTGCCCCCCCTCCACCATATTTGCATATGAATTCATGTATATTGTCTTTCATATGATGCACTGACAACATTGGCATCAAAGTCGCCCCTCCCCTGTCCCATCCCCCAAGAAAACAAGATGGTACTTCTAGTGCTCTCTGAAGCATTGCATTGTTCAGCATAACTGTTGAAAAGGATCACGCTGTGTTTTAAATATAAAATTCTTTGTTGAGATAATAGGCACTCTGTTGCTGTTGTTACTGTATGGGTCAGGTCCCTGAATGCTTCTTTCATTGAGATTTCCACCATCACACTTGTTGGTCCTGCCAGGATGCATCTTTGTCATTTTATATTTCAATTATCACTTTCACGGACTAGATTTTGTGTTCTAATTAAATATAGCCAATGTGTGTGTGTGTGTGTGTGTGTGTGTGCGTGCGTTTAATAGCTGCATGTTCCAGTAAGTCACATGCTTTCTTACTCACCTATTGGCTTGTGGGAGTGACTCATGCTGTGTCACTGGTCAGCATTGGGGGGGCTTTCATCCATAAAGAAGTACACATAAAGCCAGGCCATTTCTAAATATTTCAAGAAAAACATATGACTACAAAGCCCCCCATTGCCTTCCACGGGAATTAATCCTAACAATCGGTCACTGGACCAAATGGGAAGGTGACTGAGTCTGGCTACAGGTTATTAACATTGACGCTCAGGGGCCCCACAGATGACTATGAATATTGCTCCATACAGGAGGTCAAGCAGAAATGTTGTTTTACACAAACAGCAGTCTGCAGATCAAAGTTCACATGCTTGCGGGATGCTTTTTTTGACATGAAGTTGACGGCAATCAGGTGTCTTACCACCTGTGCCGTGCATCCGGTGCTTGTCTGAAGTGTTAAAGTGCACGGTGGTGAATTTCAGCACAGGGCAGAGATCCAGCGGTCTCTACATGCCCCAGCAATGCTTGTTATTGGAGGTGGGGGGGACAATTAAAGGCACATGAATGAGAAGAAAAAAAAACTGATGAAAAATGAAAACTTGCAGAGCTCTCATCACCTGAACAATCCTGAGTGTGTCTGAGCATCTGGGTTCATACAGTTTCTTTGAGAAGACTTTAATGTGCCCTCGGATGTGAGGTCGGGGCCCACTGCCAGTACAGATCATTCAAAAGCTTCTACTTAAGAACAGCATTCGTAGACTTCAAACCAATTAAAATCAATAAGTGTTACTTTGACAATAACAATAACAGATAATTTGATGTTGTGCAATGAATGTTTGATTCTGGAAAAGAAGGAAACTTCATATGGAAAAAATGCACCAGTGGCCAAAATTGTGGGAACACTTCAGATTTTTGGAGATTGCAGGACTTTATTCAGCTCCTGCTCTTGTCACTTACTTCATGGTCGGATGTATATTTGTAACATTCTTTGATCTTTTATGAACATCACTGCCATTATTTGTGCAGTAGTTTTAAAGCGTATTGCCAAAAATGCTAGGTGGTGGCCACTAGTGCACAGAGCCTGGTGGTTGTTCGTCTAAATTCCTGCTCTGAGAAGCAAAGGCTGCAAAGGTTGCTGGGACACAACAGGGAGATTCCTACAGAGCATCGCAAGTAAATTAGCTTACCAATCCTCTGACGGTTGCCCATGGGTGATTGAAGAACCTACATTTTACCTTCTGTAGAAAAACTCTCAGTTCATGAAACATTTTTAATAAGTTATCCCAACAAATGAGAAGACTATTTATTTACATAATGACCATTGGACATTTGAATCTTCAGACAGCTTGGTATACATTAACAGCAGCATGTTACCTTTGACTCAATAATGTGCAGCCGGACAAAATTTGCCAAACGATATCCCTGCCTAGCGACAAAACTGTTGTTTTTTGTATGCTGCAGTGGCAGCTGAAATGAACAATGTCTGTGGTCATTCAACAAACTGGAAACAGCAAAGAAATAACATTAGTATTAAGCATAAGCCTCCTGTAATGAATGGTCCTTTCAGTCGGTTCGAGACTGTCTCCGCCGACTCTGGCACTGATGGGGAGGCAACCCTGTAAATCATACTACAGATGACAGCCTAACAAAACCGTCAGCCCTGCACTGGAAGCCTGGACAACCAGTGTTCGACAAATAAGACCTCTCTCCCCCAGTATCCATGCCTTGCCAACTACAGCAGCAGGACAATTCAAACCACTTTTGCCCCAGCTCTGCTCAGGGGGCTAATTCTGTGTTTCTGGTCACCATTTGTATTTACAGGATGACATAATTAATCTCCTGTTGCGATCAGCAGGAGTGGGAAGTCTTGCTGCTCTGCAGCTTGCCTCGTTGTTCATCGGCAGTCCACGATGCACTCAGGATGACTTGCAAATGTTGTTTCTATACATAGCAGACTGATAAGGCTTGCATATACTAACTTGCATATTGTTGTGAATGCAGTGTTGATTTCTAGAGAGTACAATGATGGCATCCCATGACCAAAGCAGATCATTTGCAACTGATTTCTAACTGTATGTCACTTATGATAGTTGTGTGGATTCTCTGTGTCTCGTAATATATGACTGAGAATTCATTCACATTTTGTAAAGTGGCTTGCAATTCAAGGTAAAAAGTGTCTGCTGAAGTTTAACCTCTGAATGCTTTGGCTGAAGATTTAGCTGTTCCAAATGTGTATCTGAACAATTTTTATCGTCATGTTCCTGGGAAAGACACATTTTGGGTAAATTTATATCAACAAGTTTAACCCAGAAAAAAACAATAACAATATTATTTTATATTATTAGTTCCATGTAGTGATTCAACATTATTTTGCCTTCGTGGACCACATAATATACATCATAATGTGATTAATAATTGCACGTCACAAAATAATTGTGCACTTCTTTATATACATAAGAGCTGCTTATTGACAGAATATTACCATGTTGTTCAACACTAACGCAAAGATGAATTAACAAACAGCAATGTGCATGTTTGTCTCACCGGATACAGGGAGCCAATCACAAACAGAGTCTGTTGATCATCAAGGATCAAAGGCGGCCAATCGCTGCTCTTTTCTTTGTGACATTAGCGTCAAACTTCTTTTTTTGTGTCATTATGAAACCTTTACATAAAGAGGCTAGTTAGCTGGCCCTTCCTTGCCAGAGCACTGGAATATTCCCACTGTTGGTGCTGGCCAAGCGCTCCTGCTTTCACACGGAGCCGGACAATGAGAAGCGGACAAGCTCCCAGCCATGAAATAAATCAGCACATACAGGAACAGAGTGGATCTAATGGAGCTGGGAACGGTTTAAGCGCACACACACCAGACAAGAACAAAGGGTAACACTTTACTTGAGGGAACACAAATACTGAGTAGTAACTCAGTTACTACAGAAGTACAAATCATGTTGCTACTTAAGATGGAAAAATGTGCCGTGATTCATTAATGAAGAACAAATATTAGATCAGTATTTTGCTTGTGTTATTCATTATTTGTCCCTTCAGTAGTTCACTAAGTTCTACAGAATGAACATATAGTAACTGCATGGGATAAATGATGTGTCTTCATTAATTAAAGATGAACAAACATGAGATCAGTATTTTATGTGTGTTATTCATTATTTGTTCCTACAGTACTTCCTTCAGTACTTCCTTTAGTAGTTCACAAAGGTTTACAGAATTAACAGATATGGTAACAAATATAGTTCATGCTTCAGATAAGATGTGATAATTCATTAAGATAAACAAACATGAGATAACTTAGTAACTAACACTTAATTTGTAGTTAATTAATACATAAGTAATAGCATAATACCATATTTGTGTCCTCAAGTGGTACGAAACAAAGTATCGATTCAAATTTGGTCCTTTTCTATTCAAAACCATAATTAAAAAAAATAAAACATGTAGGTTCTTCAAAACAAGGATGAGTACTGGATGGTCCAAACCCACCCACAAGGAGAATTCGAGATGCAATAGGATGGGGCAACACTCATTAACAGAAGAATTCTCATCATTCATGTTTTAACATTAAAAGTCATTGATTCATTTACAATTCATTTATACTGAAAAAATAAAGTCAATCTGTTTCAGTCTTTCTAACAAAAACAAATCAGTAACAAACATCTCTTAAACACTGATATGGGCAAAGCTGGTGCTGGCCAAATCCTTAGTTACTTAAAAAAGATTATTATACAGTATGGTCAAAATAGCCTTGCCTCTTAGCCATAAGAAATGATAAACACGCTTCCTATTACTACAACTGTTCTTTTTTTCTTTCCTGAGGACAAAAATCAGTTTTTAATCATTCAGCATCTGCAGTACACAGATGAGCAGAGTGGCCTTTTCCTAATGTTCAGCCCACAGACCCCATTCTGGCACTAAATATATTATACTGAACAGAACTGTGCTTATTGTATCCACATGAGAAGGCCTAGCTAACATTTATGTGGCATGTTATCTATACAGCAGAATACTTTTAAGACAGTACAGTATTTCATAAATACTGTCATCCATCCATCCATCCATTAGCTTCCGCTTATCTGAGGTCGGGTCACGGGGGCAGCAGTCTCAGCAGGGAAATCCAGACTTCCCTCTCCTCGGCCACTTCCTCCAGCTCCTCTGGGGGAATCCCAAGGCATTCCCAGGCCAGCCCAGAGAGTTTTCCCTGGGGCCTCCTCCCAGTGGGACATGCCTGGAACACCTCACCAGGGAAGCGTCTAGGAGGCATCTTAAGCAGATGCCCGAGCCACCTCATCTGGCTCCTCTCAATGTGGAGGAGCAGCAGCTCTACTCTGAGTCCCTCCCAAATGACCGAGCTCCTCACCCTATCTCTAAGGGAGAGCCCAGCCACCCTGTGGAGAAAACTCATTTTGGCCGCTTGTACTCGCAATCTTGTTCTTTCGGTCACTACCTACAGCTCGTGACCATAGGTGTGCGTAGGAACATAGATCGACTGGTAAATCGAGAGCTTTGCCTTTTGGCTCAGCTCCTTCTTCACCACGACAGACCGATGCAGCGCCCGCATCACTGCTGACGCCGCATATATCCGCCTGTCGATCTCCCGCTCCATCCTTCCCTCATTCGTGAACAAGACCCCAGGATACTTAAACTCCTCCACTAAGGGAAGGACCTCATCCCTGACCCGGAGAAAGCACTCCACCCTTTTCCGGCTAAGGTCAATGGTCTCGGATTTGGAGGTGCTGATTTTCATTCCAGCGGCTTTACACTCGGTTGCGAACTGCCCCAGGGAGAGCCGAAGGTCACGGTCTGATGAGGCCAACAGAACCATATTATCTGCACATTGTAATCCTGAGGTCACCAAACCGGACACCCTCAACGCCCTGGCTGTGCCTAAAAATTCTGTTCATAAAGGTTATGAATAGAATTGGTGATAAAGGGCAGCCCTGACTTACTGCTGGCAATGCGGACCAAGCTCTGACACCGGCTATACAGGGACTAACCAGCCCTTATAAGGCAGCCCGCCACCCAATATTTCCGGAGCACTCCCCACAGGACTTCCCGAGGGATGCAATCAAATGCCTTCTCCAAGTCCACATGTAGACTGGTTGGGCAAACCCATGCACCCTCCAGGACCCTGCTGAGAGTATACAGCTGGTCCACTGTTCCATGGCCAGGTCGAAAACCACACTGCTCCTCCTGAATCCGAGGTTTGACTATCCAATGGACCCTCCTCTCCAGCACCCCTGAATAAACCTTACCAAGGAGGCTGGGGAGTGTGATTCCCCTATAGTTGGAACACACCCTCCAGTCCCCTTTCTTGAAGAGGGGGACCACCACCCCGGTCTGCCAATCCAGAGGCACCTTCCCCCAATGTCCACGCAATGCAGTAGATGCGTGTCAACCAAGACAGTCCTGCAACATCCAGAGCCTTGAGGAACTCCGGGCGGATCTTATCCACCCCCGGGGCCCGGCTACCAAGGAGCTTTTTAACCACCTCAGTGGTTAAAAAGATTGGCGAGTCCACCCCCAAGTTCCCAGACTCTGCTTCCTCATTGGAAGGCGTGTCGGTGGGGAGGAGGTCTTCAAAGTATTCCTTCCACCGACCCACAATATCCCGAGCTGAGGTCAGCAGTGCACCATCCCCACCATAAACAGTGTTGATGCTGCACCGCTTTCCCACCCTGAGACGGCGGATGGTGGACCAGAATCTCCTCAAACCCGTCCAGAAGTTGTTTTCTATGGCCTCGCCAACCCCATCCCATACCCGAGTTTATGCTTCAGTGACTGCTGAAACCACATTCCGCTTGGCCTGCCAGTACTCATCAGCTGCTTCCAGAGTCTCACAGGCTAAAAAGGCCCCATAGGACTCCTTCCTCAGCTTGAGAGCATCCCTCACCGCTGGTGTCCACCAGCAGGTTCGGGGATTGCTGCCACAACAAGCACCGACCACCTTATGGCCACAGCTCCGGTCAGCCACCTCGACAATGGAGGCACGGAACATGGCCCATTTGGACTCAATATCCCCGGTCTCCCCCAGGACATGGGCAAAGTTCTGCCGGAGGTAGCAGTTGAAACTCCCCCTGATAGGGGATTCCGACAGACGTTCCAGGCAGACCTGCACTATACGCTTGGGTCTACCAGGTCTGGCCGGCTTCCTCCCCCACTAGGGGAGCCAACCCACCACCAGGTGGTGATCAGTTGACAGCTCCGCCCCTCTCCTCACCTGATTGTCCAATGCGTACATGCGGCCACAAGTCCAATGACACGACCACAAAGTTGATCATCGAACTGCGGCCTAAGGTATCCTGGTGCCAAGTGCACATATGGACACTCTTATGCTTGAACATGGTGGTCATTATGGACCATCCATGATGAGCACAGTAGTCCAGTAACAAAACACAGCTCAAGTTCAGATCGGAGGGGCCGTTCCTCCCAATCATGCCTCTCCAGGTCTCACTGTCATTGCCCACGTGAGCATTGAAGTCCCCCAGCAGAACAAGAGAGTCCCAGGGAGGAGCGCTCACTAACACCCCTTCCAGGGACTCCAAAAACGGTGGGTATTCTGAACTGCTGTTTGGCGTATAAGCACAACAGTCAGGACCCGTCCCCCCACCCAAAGGTGAAGGGAGGCTACCCTCTCGTCCACTGCGGTAAACCCTAATGTACAGGTGCCCAGCCAGGGGGCAATAAGTATGCCCACTCCAGCTCGGCACCTCTCCCCATGAGCAACTCCAGAGTCAAAGCAATTCCTTCAAGGAGACTGGTTCCAGAGCCCAGGCCATGCGTCGAGGTGAGCCCGACCACTTCTAGTTGGAACTTCACAGCCTCACGCACCATCTCAGGCTCCTTCTCAACCAGAGAGGTGACATTCCATGTCCCTAGAGCTTCTGCAGCCGAGGATCGGATCGCCAAGGTCCCCGCCTTCGGCCACTGCCCAACTCACACTGCACCCGACCCCTATGGCCCCTCCTACAGGTGGTGAGCCCATTGGAGGGGGGGACCCACATGCCTTGTTTGGGCTGTGCCCGACCAGGCCCCATGGGTGTAGGCCTGGCCACCAGTGCTCGCCATCGAGCCCCACCCCCAGGCAAATACTGTCATGACTATTTTAAATACAAATTAGCTAAGGCAGTAAGAGCATATGTAGAATTGGTGAGTTTGGGTACATCTATAATGCCTGTGGTCTGTAATTAATAAAGGACATTGGTTACAACTCAGGGCCAGTTAGAAAGATAAAAAGATCTTTTTCTGTTTTTCTTTGTTTTATAAAAAAGAAACATAAAAATACAGTTATCGTCCCTGGTCTCCACCATCATAGGCTGGTCTGGGTAATCCATATGTTGTATTCAGACTATTAACTTTGCAGCATGTATATTATTCAATGTGCGTTGAACTGATATAATTGATAAGGCTGGATTTGTGACACCCAGAGGTCCTGTTCCCCTGTGAGTCAGAAACTCACACTCATTGAAACGGCAGCAGACATACTGGCTGTCATGTGTTCCTGCTCAGCACTCGTCATTTTTACCAACTTCAAAACTCGGCCCATAAAATACAAAGAATACTGCTGCCTTCCCTTCCCGCTGCGACACACAGCCACACATCCCCTCTACCTTGACCTTTTTTGTAGAAAAAAAAATCAAGATGACTGTTTAACTTCAGGCCATAGTTGTAAATTCAAAGAGCTATGAAATTAGTCCACCAGGGTTTATCAAGTTTACGTATTAATCATATGTAAAGAAAGGGAGATCAAAAAGAGTTAGATTAGAACACGCTTTTTCAGGCAATGAGTCACATTGTGAAATTACGGTCTGTAATACAAACTGCTTTCTTGCTATTCGAATCAGCTGATTGTGTATATAAAGCAGGACTCAGGAGGACCAGAACACCAGATGGATGTTGGAGTTGACCATGTCCAAACAGAGATCGTTTGCCTACAAAACCACACATTGTGAGCTACAGGTTCAAAACATCTCACCAGTGCCCTGTAGAAGTACTTAAAATGTATAAAAAAAGCTTGGCAAAACAGGACCTGCCCACCCTAGAGGTAACAGGCCTAGGGCACCGTTTGATTAGGTGGGGGCAAAAAAGCAAGTGATAAAATCTGATTAAATACCAATTGTTGCATTCCATGACATCACACTCATTTACACTAGTTTTGGTATTTCAGTACTTTTCTTGTGAAACAAATGCTAGCTAGTTAGTTAGCGGCCACTGATTTTTTAAAAATATAACTGCACTGATAAAATCTTTTTTGCTGCTTTTAAGGGTGTGTGTGCGTGTGTGTGGGGAGGGGGGGGGCACCCATTGCCAGCCCTAACTGCTCACATCCCCAAACATGACAATCTCCTTGCAGAAAAGATAATAACCATAAGCATTTTTAAACAGATGAACTGGAAGAGGTAACCTAGTTCAGAACTGGGCTGAGTCTGAAACAATTGTTGTAAATGAGGATTTGGATACATATTAATGAGACCTTCTCAAGGGTTGCTATTTTCATAAAACTGGATTTTTATGAATTAAGACTGGAAATGTTATTTTACAATAAATGGTGTAATGGTGAAATTAACAACCCTAATGGTATAGAAGTAGGGACTCCCGGAAAATTTATGGGAGGAAAACAGAGGGTCTACAGGATGTGTAATATTCAGGGAAGGAGTTTGCATGTTCAGCTGGTGTTTCGTGTGCTTCCTCTGACCAAAGTCACACAGTAAATTGGTACCTCTAAATCAACCATAGTGTCTGGGTGCATAGAATGGGTACAAGTGCCCTGTAATGGACTGGCATCCCAGCCTTGTGCCCTGTGCATTCTGGGATATCCTCCAGGGTCCCAGTCAGCAAGATGACCAGGATAAGAGGGTAGATGACGGATGGGCGGACACATTCCAAGGACAAAATGAGATGTAAATTTCAATTTTGGAAAAAGCCTCAGGCTAATAATAGATGTCAAAATATGACTTAAGTTTCTGGTTTTGCCAGATAACTGAGAGAGCTACAGAACCGGCCACACATTTTTCCTTCAAAGCCGCAGATGAAACCAAGCCTGTGACCTTTCTTCCATTGACTTTTCAACAATGGTGAAATGATGGAGAACGGTGGAGATTGATGGAGAAACTCAGACCACAGATCCATATACCAAGAGAGGTCTAGAGGGGGAGTAGCTGAGCCAATCCAAAGCACAAACAGAGCGGGAACTACCCAAGTGCTAGAAAGAGTTAAGAAGGCTAGGTGTCCCTGTTCCTCCAGGGATTGTGATCACTGGGGACAGGCCTGCCACATTCACACCCCCTTGAACCCTCAGACGCTGGAAACCCTCAAACTTCTCCTAGCAACATGCCAATATGGCCATTGTGTGTCAAGGAGAACTGTCTACTACTTTCTCATGCTTTAGGTCCTCAACATAAAGCCTCTCTTGCATGAATATGGTGTGGGGGAGGGGCGGTTGTCCCGATGTTTCTTAGGGGGTAGAATAATTGCTCTTGAGATTTGGGGAGGTGTCGACCAGAGGCATTCCTAACTAAGCACGTCTGACAGCTACCGCGCATAAAATTTGATGATGTTGGAGTATGAAAAACTTTCTACTCAGTCACTTTTTACCAGCAAAACAACCAGTTCAAAGCAACAATACTAACTGAAAGATAACATAAGACTTTTTGGGAACATTTTCAGCAAAAAAAATTATATTAGTCATAATACATGTGCAGTGTACTGCGATTTAAATTATCTGTTCTCCACAAATGGAAATAAAAAACAAACCAAAACTAAAAACAAAAACAAATACTGTGGTACCTCAATTCTTGAACTCACTAGAACTCAAATTTCTCAAAAGTCGAACAAACCAGTTTGACCTAGAACTCGATCTGAATATCAGAATTCAAACTGTGAACACTGACCTAATATAAATTGCACGCACCAGGAAATGAGTCATATTACAATGCAATTCTTACTTGAATGCCTTCTTCACAGACTGGACGATTAACCAAATAAAGCAGCGCAACAATACACTAACAAACAATAAATAAACCATTAACTTGCATGTACTATTAGAGCATTTATGTATTATTTAAACTTTGTTTTACCAGGTAAATTGACTGAAAACCAGTTCTCAATGCTTTACGTGATATTCAGGAGAAATGGTGTACAAACGTCATGTGTGTAACTAAACTCTTCAACCAATAAGAGAAAAGGTGTGTCATCACGAAGGCGGTTCCAGTTTGTGCAGCCGGGTGAGAGGTCGCAATGCATCTAATCGTAATGCAGTCAGGATCAGAATGCGGTGCTTTAAGCCAGCCCTGTAAACAAGTCGAACTCACTCAATGACAGGACTGGTAAGACCAACTGAAACGCGGACTTAATACAGAGGACTAATTACATCAACCAAAAACAGCTGATAACATGGGGATCCCACACGAGGTTAACGAGGGGGCATGGCACACGGAAGAAGTGGACAATTGGGGCAGGACAGGGGTAATGTTGGGATAAGAATTGTATTGTTTTGGAAGCTATTAAGTAAAAATGCTCTTCTTGTTTTATCCTGTTCATTTTGTGTTAAAACGCTAAAAAAACATTTCGGTGTAATTTTGTGGGGCCGGGAACCAATTAATTGGTTTTTCATTATTCCTTATAGGAAAAATTTGATCAAAACTCAAACTTTTTAGGATTCAATCCAGAGTTCAGAACAGATTAAGTTCAAGAACCGAGGTACCACTGTATTGTGTTCTGACAGTTTTTTAATTAAAATTTCACATGTAGCGAGCATAACTCAGTGTGTGATCAAACTTTTGGGATACTATTGTTATGGTGGTAGGACAGTCAGTCTTTGACATGCCAGCATGTGTATCATTGCAAATGGCACCTTCAGTTTGCTCTCTGCCCCTTCCCACTCCTGTACCTCTGGACAAATGCTACCTCCAGTTACAATAGGCCACCTGTGATTACAACCTGGATGCAACTGCTCTTTTTCTATGCAGTTTGCTTTTTGATTAAGTGTGGCTCGGGGGTTGGGTATCTGTGGAAGGTTTTCTGTCCAAGCCCTGGCCTTGGCAGAATAGTCACATCGCCCTGGGACCATTGAGCAAAGCCCAGGTGTGCCGAATAAATGGCATGATGCTGTGCTTAAACCCCAGGCTTTACATAATAATTCTATATGCATATGTGTGTGTGTATGTCTCAGCGGAGAGCATGATGGGATATGTGAAAAGAAACATTCAAGTGCACTTGTGCAAATGGCAAATAAAAGATTATTTTAGAAAACATTTATGGGTATGAATTAGTGATTGCATTTTAATTTATATTTATAATGTATTATAAGTACATACATGTAGGGTCAGTTGTACTTGTAATTTAAGGTATATTCCAATGTGAAAATGGCATTTATACTGAGTGACGTTAATAACGATATTTCTTATGTTTTATCAGTATGCTGCATTGTGACTTCCTATTGTTACACACAGTGTGTATCACCTGAACAGCACTCTCGTGGAGTAATATCCGCCAGGGAGATAGGATACCTACAGGCTGAGAGTGTGTGAAAGGGGCAAAGATAGACGGATAGAATTTTTAGCACTGTGTAATTGGTTGGGGTGGAGAGTGAGGACAGGTGTGGAGCTATTGTTCTCTTTGATGGGATTATTTTCTCCTTTCCACAGTAGAAATCAGGTATCATTAAGAGCAGCCAACTAAATTTACTATAAATGGATTTCTTCCTTCCTTTCTCCCAAGATTGTATTATTAGGCATGCTCTGTAATTAGGAGCAGAGACTATACCCTTGGCCCTCTACTATGTACTCCAAGAGCATCTGCTGAATAAAAGTTTAATTTTGTGTGTGTAATAACTCATCTGTTAAAACTAGTTTAACAGTCAAATATCAAATACTGCCTATAAAAATAAAAAGCACATACCAGCGCCTAACATCTCACATGGTCATCTTAAAATTGTATTTACTGTCACAATGCTAAGCATCTGAAAATATAGGAAAAACAACAGTGAATTATTTACAGGGCTTGCAAAGCAGGCAACCAGCCAGACATCTCAGTATCACCACCCATCTTCACAAAGGGGATGTCATATGTTCGGACAAATTATCCAGCAATTTTTTTAGGTGTCTTCAGCAATTCCTGTAATTTTACGTTTACTTATTTCACAAACTGCTTTCATTTGAAGTGATGTACATTTCTGAGAAAACAGGGTCAGCCAGTCCCTGGAGCAACTGGGGTTAAGGGCCTCATGATATAAAAAAATCTTTGATAGAGTCTAAGACATCTCAGATCACAAAACACTAATGACATGAACACTAGGGACGGACACAATCATTGCCCATCTTCTGTACCACAGCATGAAACAACAGGTGCTCTTCCTCTCCAATAACAAATGATTTCAAAATAATTTCAAAAATGTATAATTTTTCCTCCTCTGTGTTTTCTATCAATTATCGCTTTTCTACATATTTGCTCAGCATGAATACCGTGAATCTCCAGATCTTCAATGCTTTGATGTTGAATTTAAGAAGGAGTTTGAGAACCGCAGACATGAAAAAGCCCATGTAATTCACTGGTGACCCTCATTACCGGGGCACACCGTGTTTAATCTGAGGGAGATTTGCACCAGATCAACATTAACACCATATGGATGCTTTATTACTAACTAATAATGCCTGGAAACGTGAATGTTTTTCCCTCATGCTACTTTGAAGTAATTTAAAAGCCACACTGTCAGTAGTCTGTCAGGTGATCTTGCGCAGATCCAGGGGGAACATATTTCACAACTAACCCAGCCTGAAGAGACTTATGGTAAACAAGGTCCTGCTCAGAGGTTTGGTGTTGTGCTTGTTATAGTCAACAGAATCTGGAAATTAAATTTGTCCAGATTCGCTTTGAAAAAACAGTTGAAACTCACTAATCCTGCCATAGTCCTTCAACAAGTGACACATTTTAAAAGATAAGGTCTCAAGTCTAATTTTTGGTTCATTTTTTTGGTTTACTTAGTAGAAGTTGCCATCTGGCGAAAGTGTGCTTTGGTAAATTCCTGGTTTTAGTTAGTTTTAATACATTGGCTCTCATACCAGGCTGCATTTGTACCATTAAATTACACGTGACCTTGGAGTTCTAGCTATTACCGTGTTTAGATGTACAGCTGCATGTATTAATTAATAACTGAGCTTAGCTGAGAAAAATGTGCAAATTAATAAACTTTGCACAATTAGGCATCTACAGGAATACAGGGCAAAGCCGGTTTGGGCCAGTTGCTTAGGGCTCTATAGGGAAACGATGAGGCATAAAGAGCTCTTTTTGTAATTTTCCTATAATTTTCTGAAGATGGTCCACAGCATGTAGGGGGGGGGGTTGTACTTTCTGATCACACAAAGAAATCTGGCTAAAGACTTGGAAAAAAGGTGAAATTGGAGCGGTTTTAGGACTAAAGCCAAATGTTTGCTCTACTTTGCTTTCTTTATTAGCTCTAGAGGTATTTCAGACTCCAAGAATTAAAAGTGAGGGAATCATTTGCAAATGAATACAGCTGCAGTTGTGAAAATATAACTCTGAGCTCAGTGTGTGACACTGGAACAAATGCTGGCTTTGTTGGGAGAGAGGGAAGAGAAGTTCTCTGTTAATTTATAACAATCTCACAGCATTTCTACCTTGATGCCAAGGCAACAACACTTTTGGGTGCTAAATTAAATTTTGTTCTTCCACAACAGAATCCGGGCCCTTGCCTAAAAGTCCGCTTCCTGTTTTGGCTGTTCCTGAGGCTTTTCCGTGGTGTGTGACAAGCATGCGGGAAGCACAGTGAATAATTATTTTGCAGTACTTGCTATGACTGATTCAGTTCATTTGCAACAGGCCTAGATTACGGCATGGCGGTGCCCCGAACTATCCATAGGCGGGCTGCTGTCATATGCAGTGCCATGCCTGTAGAGGGCTCAAAGTCTATGAGTCCCTCCAGGGAACAGCATTTCTGCAAACTATCAGTTGTATATTAGGGGCTATTGTATGTGTAACTGATTGAATTGCTCCTCAGGTGCTCTCACTTGTGTATGTTTGTGGTAAAAATGAGGAAGCCGGCTCAGCGTTCCACTTATAAGCACTGCTTTGTGAAACCAGTGCAGAAAGAGAGAAAACAGATATTACATAATCAAAATTCAAGGCAATTAAATTACACAGAATATATTAAAAAACAAATCATAAAGAATCTCCTGTCATCAACACAAAAAGAAACACTTACATTAGAACAATTTGATAGCAAAAACTAATAAAAATAAATTTATGTATGGAATTCCAGCACAAAGGAAAACACAGATATATAGACAGTTTTACTGCGCACGACTGTACCAAAAAAAGCACATACTTAATATCATTTATGCCCACACAATAAGAATAAATATGTTTCCTTACATCAGTGAAAAGATGCAAAAACAAAATGTCCACTACAATGGACATAAATGAATAGATGGGGTCTCTGGAGGTTAAAATTTACTTTGCGATACTTGTTGCATTTTGTTATACAAAAGCACGACAACAGCGTTGTCTGTTCTTTGTAAAAGAATGAATAAATTGCTGTAATATTCTAAACGCAGTTACACATTATTTTTATTACAGTGAACAATTGCCGAATGGCAAACAGACAAAATCTTTGTTGTGTCATGCTTTTCCATACCAAAACGCTGTGCTGTACCCAAACCACAGTGATGCCTCTGGTGGGGACGGGGGTGGGGGGGGGGCAGGGGCTTGCTGGATCTCAACCTTGAAAGTCATAGGTGTCATGACATCATCACTAGAAGGAAGCAAAATGATTGGCCATTTTCACTTTTGGCAAGTTCATGAATATTTATGAGCATATTGGCTTGAACACTGTTTTGATGATTGGCGATTGCAATAAAGTCACTGGTAAAAAGAAAGTTTGCAGGAGATTTGCATTTCACACATGAGTGTGTTTTTAAGCATTAGTTGTAAACCTTCCTGCTAAATGACCTCAACATGCACTTGATTTAAGTTAACTGCTTATATTGTCTTTAAAGCTCAGCATATGCTAAATTGCTATAGCCTGCACTGCTGGACTTTCCAGAAATTGCACTGTTGTGTTTTAAGCGAGAGCACGTGGGCTGCATTTTGAAGCTGTTGCTATGGAGGACGGGTTGGTTCTTTGTTCTCATTCGGTACATTTACGTGAGGGGCGCCCTTAGTCATCCATCCAGATGAGGTTGCACAGAATTTAGTGGCACTCCAAAGGTCAGCAGTCAGGCTACTCTCTGCCGTGCAGTACTGCACACCATGGGTGATAATATCTGCGATGGGATGCTGGAGACCTAGAGTGGCCGCATTCAGAGCCGCAGCAGAGCGCCATGGCTTCCTGGCCCCTACTACAGGCACGGGCTGAATGAATGCAGGTTCTATTTCCCCTACTGACTGACAGTACTAATACAACATAAAATGTAATAAAACGTTCTTGCTCTGGGGATAAAGGCGCATGATTTACATGCGTGGGCATGAAAAAGCAAGCATGCCATTAAAAGCACAGGTGTTAGGATCCCACTCTAGCTGAGCGGCCTGATCGATAACATTGCTTTAACACAGCCGGCTTGATCCATTACAGCCACTGCAGCACGAGGATCTGGAGAAAGGGACCCCTTTATGCAGTATATGCACAGGAAGGCTGCATTTAGAGTACTGCTGTAGACCGTGGCCCTACAGCAGTATGAGTGGGGGGCCCCTCTGAGGCTATTGTCTGTCTGCGGTAAGAGTCATTACTATAACATGGCTATAACAATTTAGCATATTATAATAATAATTATAATAATAATTATTATTAATAATAATTATAATAATAATTATTATTAATATTAATAATAATAATAATAATAATAATAATAATAATAATAACAACAATGATGATACTGATCACTATTATTATTAGTTATTATCACACATTATACGTAACAGAAGGATAGTTGGTTTCCAAAATTTAAAAAATCCCCTTTATTCCCACTGCATTAGTTCATCTTTCTTTGACCCAGAGTTTTTGGTTAATGTAAAAAAGTGAATTTCTGCTCAGCAAGACCCGGGGAGGTATAGCGGTGCATCGCTCGATAAGCAAATGAATATTTCACTCATTGGCACAATGGAAGCTGCAACAGAGAAGTGGTTTATTTTGGTGAATTAATGGGAAACTCTTTTGAGTGCGTCGCCCCTTTCCCACTAAGCCACTGCCATGAAAATGAACTATTAATCTGCTTCCCAAAAGAATTCCTCTCTCGGGACCTGGGGCTGACAGCCTCAGTACTATAGTTGTTGTGTGGTCAACAAACAATTTTCCTGGGCTTCAGTGGCTTTCAAAAGCAGTTTTTCTTCCTCCCGATCATGTGAAAAATGTAGCTGTCAAAGGTTCCTTTCTCCTTATGGCCTCGCTGAGTCAGATGGAGAGTGTTAGAATTTCCAAATGTGTTAATCCGAGAGACGGAAAAAGGCTGGACCATGAACAGAACCTCATTCTTTGGCACTGATTGATTTTCTTTACACCGTTTCCTCTCTGTTTTTTTTTCCACTCTAAGTAGAAGCTTTCACTTCCTCTCCCCCTTTCTCCCTATAGCTCACAGTTTCGTGTAAAAAGCAGAGCGGAGCACAGCTTTGCTCCACCGTGCAGATTAGGATTCAGATTAAGTCCGATCACAGTCTTCACTACAAGGCATTCTGTCCCCCATAAATCGGACATCCTCATCTGAGAACTACACTCAGTACTTTTGGATACTAAAATTAGCCAGACAATACTTTTATTTTACATCTGAATGTTAGACAGAGATCTTCATATTGAATAAGTGACAAGCAACTTCTCCAGCTTCTAATCTTCAGGAACATCACAAGAAGCATCAGAATTAGAATAGTTTTATTTTCCATGTATAAAAAGTATGAGGAATTTGTTTTGGTGGTGGTACGGGAATACAGTAGGGCTGGGTGATATGACCTCAAATCAATAACAAGGTTTGTACTGTAAATATGCTCAACTATTAAAGATGATTTTCATATAACTGAAGGAAACACAGACAGATGAACCATTTATGGTTATTTACTCAATATTTCAAGCAACTGAAATCAAAGCAAAATCACTTGAAAATGAAAATGTCTTATGAGAAAGGTCACGTTTTAATTTTTAATGTAAAAAGCAAGTTCCCTAAAATAATTTGCATTTCCCGCAAACAAAATAAATTAATACACATCCTGGTGTCTCGTTTTTGGTTGTTTATCATATGCTTCGATGAATCTATGTTTGTCATTGGAAGAAAATGACTTTGTTTTTCCCGTAATGTTTTTTGTGCACGTAGCATTAGCCTCAGGTTGCTAACCAGAAACAGAAGTGTTACCGCAAGGCAAAGCCGGCAAATAAAAAGGAGGACAGAAGCTCCTCTACAATATGGAATTCTGCTTTGGCTACAATAAAAGTATATTGTTGTCATACTATGGAGAGATAGTTGTACTCCTCTACTTGTGAACTTTCAGACATACAAACAAAGAGGACTGTAAGTTCCAATTGTGTTCCTTGGGGTCCCGTTTCCTGTTTTTTTTTCTGCGCAGCAATTCCAGCTAGTACGACTTTTGGCCACTACTCCTGCCAGGCAGCAGTGTAACGTGTGTACTCTCAGGATCCATTTTTTTTGTTCTTGCGTATACCCTCAAAAAATGTTGAATGATAACAAAAATTTCAAGTTATGTGTGGCCTTTCAGAACGTACCTCATTCGTAAGTAGAGGAGCGTCAGTGCTGTGATTTAGATGTTTCCATATGTTGTTATGTATAAAAAGACCAAAAATGAACACTGTAAGTGGACTACTTGAATACTACAAGCACTTTTTAAATCAATATTTGCACAGGAATTATTTTGTCCCAAGCTTTGTGATCCACATAAGAGGTTGATTACTATAAGCGGTGTCCGCTGTATTTTAAATACTGCTAGCATTAAAATTGATTGGTGGTATTACCTTTGGTAGGTGAAACTGTTTTTACATTTTTGTGTGTACATTTGACCTCCTATTGTTCTATGGCGTCTTCACCGTTCTTAGCTCCTCCCCTGGCCCTGCCCACGCCCCTGGATTTCCAGTCAGCTGGCAGTCTATCATCACTGACACATCACAGACAAGGCAGATACTACTGGATAAGAATCATGTTATTAAAGTCTGACACCAGACTGCAAATTACAGGTGCAGAGAAATATACTGTGTGACAATGAAATGTTTGATCTGCCACAAAGCAGTTCACTAACGTGGATTTGAATGTGCATTAGCAACTGGATAAAATACATTTCCTGCCATTTGCCTGAAAGATTTAGAAAGTATAATGGAATCAACGAGTCCTTTTACAAGCATATTAAATTACATAATGGTTAACAATGGCTTAACTGGAAACAGCTGGAAATGCAGCAGTCAGCATTTCTGTGAATTATATCAATGTTTTGATCCCGAAAATACGACTTATATGTGGCATTAAAGAAGAAGACCAAATGGATCATTCTGCAGAGAGTAAGACAGTCACGTAGCAGATTAAAAACCACTTCTAAGGATATGACCAATGGCATAGGAGAGAGTTTCATAATGGGGGCGATACAACTTCATAATTTATAATTGAAATACAAAGGTTTATTCATTGGGAGGGATGAATCCAAATGAAACACTGGGAGGTACTAGAACACCTGTCCCTAGTCAATACACAGCTGTGTGACAAAGATTGTTCTTCAGGCATGTGGCTGGCTGGATGCAGTAGCTGGATCACCCACTGGCTCCACCATGCCACAGACAAAAACACCACATGTGGGTCTTACTGGGGAGTAAACTGGAGTTGTACAAATTATAGCACCACTCTGCACTCCTTCTCAGAGTTTAAACCAAAATGACCAGATAACCATCGGCAAAATCCTTCATAGTCCACTCTGCCCAGCACTGCTTAGTGTTGCTGACCTGCTTGCTCTCAAACAATCACTATGAAATACCCACAGTGGTCAACTTCCTGTGAGGTCATGCTGGTCAACTTCCTATGAGTTCATACAGGCAACATTTCTTTTACTACATGAAAGTTTTAGATGACTTAAAGGGGTTTAAATAAAAAAAAATCAGAGGCTGAGAAACTTTCCATTTCATTAATTTCCCTCTAAAATTAACCGTGTGCAAATCCGATTAATGATACCAAATAACATGCATAACTCTGCTAGGCTAGCTGTGAAATATGGGGGCTCAAGTGTTTTGCCATGTCAGAGGAAAGCTGGCGTAAATTATGGGTCGTCTTGAATGGTGTCTCTTGTCCACAGATGGCTGCTCACAGAAGAATCCCAGGGCCCACATAATTGTATCACTAATACACAGTAAGGCAATTAGTTGCGTAAGTGTGCTGTAATCACTGGGACACAAGAGAGGATGAAGAAAACACAGGAGGGGGAAGAGGAAAAGAGGGACCAAAGAATTCCTTTCTCTGGATTCACACTCTGACAGGCATAATTAGGTATAACATAGAAAATTCCACAGTAGGGGGGCACAAGTTATACAAATGCAATTTTGTTGTTGCTTATGACTATTGTTATATGCGCCCAGCTTTTCTTACACGGGGAATGAAAGAATAGGAGGCTAAGGCAGCAATAAAGGGGATTCACAGTGCTGTTTCTTCATGTACCACTTGGCAGCGAGGGAATTTAGCCGCAAAGATTTCATAAACAAACTTTGTCCAATGGGGACACCAATCCATACAGACAGGTGTGGATTCATTAGCAGAGGGAAAATTAAGTAACATTGTATGTGTCTGTACTGACATTTTGAGCTCTTGAGGACTTTTGAAAAGATTAGAGGTGAAAACACCTTGATGAATTAATGCAAAGTGGTTGATATTCTGCTATTTTAAAACCACAGATGGTTAACAACATCCTTCATATATGACTTACATATGCAGAGAATGTATAATAAAAGCAGGAATGAAATGTGATTATGAAGAATGAGAAAGAATGGAAGAATGAGGAATAGAAAAGAAAGAACTTTTGAGAACAGGGTCAGCACTGGCAGTTGATTTGAAGAGCTTCAGCAGCCCCACAATGGGCCGTGACATCATCAGGCATTGAAGTGTGAGACTGGGAGAGGGAGTTCTTTAAGAAGCAGGGCACTCACCAAGAGCCATAATTAAATTTGTGCTAAACATGCCCAGGGGCTTCCGCGTTTATACAACCAAAGCGCAGAACAATTTTCATGGGCGGGGTGCTGAATTAATCAGCTCTGTATGCTGGGGACTCTCTCTATCCAGGACATTTCCTCTCCATGTAACTTTATTATACCCAGAGAGTTCCAGTCTGTGTCCACTCTCCGTATTTGTCATGCGGCTTCCCACTGAAGGCCCTCCCATCTTTTATAGATTTCTGGCAGAAGGGGTGAGCTTTGTGAAAGCCTGAGACCCCCCCCCCCCCCCACCACCACCATCAATATACGAATATCATCCCGTCAGTATTTGAAGGGGTTGTGTTTTGTTGTGCCCAATCTGAAAAGCTATGCAAGGTCACGTATGCCATCACTGTCCGATCTCATTTACAGACAGACTGAAACTGGAGTCAGGATTCTCCACAAGATTTAATCAACAGTTTTACAATTGAATCAAATCATATAAATAAGTTTGGAGCAATTCTGGGTAGGGATATGTGGCTTGTGGCTGTTCATAGATTTTGGCAAGCCATTACAACGCAAAATTATAACTTCAGCAGTAATTACCTTTTTAGCGAGTGTTTTAAAAGGACAATTACAGTGTGAGGGCATTTACTGCTGCATATATGAAGTAAAGGCGAACACACCATATGAGATGTGGCCACTCTTCACAAGGAAGATGAGCATTTTGGAATGACAAGTAAAAAAGAGCTGGAACGGACCGATATATAATTGGAATCACAAAAACAGGGACTCATTGAACTTAAAAGTGACAACTATATTTGATAATATTTTAGTAAAACTTTTATTTAATTTTTTTGTTTGCAGTTTTCCCAGCATTTTCTAGGTATTTGTTGTCAGTATGTTGTAAATAATATATTTTCCCTCTAGTTTTACTTAAAACATAATCCATGCGCCCATCCATCCATCCTTCCATCCATCCCTCCATCCACCCATGTTCCAATGTCTTATCCTGGTCAGGATTGCAGGCTCTGCCTTAAAGCACAAAACTAGGTTCTTGTTCACCAGATACAGTAGATTCTGAATGGTTCCTGATAGATAGGAACAAGGTATCATACTGTAGACCTAAACTGGCATCAAGGGCTCAAAATCAGCATAAATCTAGTATGGCAGAAAGCTCAATCTTGGAAACAATCAGCTCAGTGAGAATAAACTTGTAAGTTTGTAAAATTCAGGGCGTGAATAATGATATTTTTATATTTAAACTCTTATAATTGCAATAGACTGGTGATCCCTCAGCACGCTATTACCACACACCATGCATTATTTAATGGACCAAAATCACCAGAAAATAGCACAGTTGTCAGGGTATATAATTAAATGAATTATATCTCGTTCAGGTTTTTTTCTGCCATCTCAGGACATGTAAATCTTGAGGTCACATGGAAAAGTACATCAGTCTGCAGTTTCTCCAAGACATGCCTCACATATCCTAGTATGTGCCAGGACTGCTGAACATAGTGAAAGGTACATTAAATCGGGGGCCCCACAGGGAACAGTACTCGCCCCTTTTCTCTTCACCCTATACACTGCGGACTTCAATTACAACACGGACACTTGCCATCTACA
>JABFDZ020000022.1:888951-906900 GCA_019775955.2 Pollimyrus isidori
CTACCTCATTCTCCACCCCTCCCCCCCCCCCCTGCCGCGCGGGGGGGCGGCGCCCCCCCCCAACGGATCGTTGCCCAGCTGCAGAACCTGTGGGACTAAATGTGTTTGCCCAGTAAACAGGGTATGACTCCACTGTGGACATTCAGCTTCACGGACTCGAAATCTGCTTACCGATTTCCTTTACGGTGTGGCCTGAGACAGGTCAAGAGGTCACCCTTTGTGCAGGGCATTCTGGGAGTGCTGACCCAAAGCTCCATGCAATATCCATCATAATTAATTCACCGGTCTGCTTCTGCCAGCTGACTGTGAACACCATATAAGAAGGTGAGAGGAAAACAACTTATTTTTGCTTTTAAAAAGTGCAGTTTTTTCATTTGAACAAATAAAATAATGTCAAATTCTGTCCGATATCTCATTTGTCTGGTGAAAGTTCTGAAAATTAATTTCTGATGTCAATGACAGTGGATAAAATAAGAGTATCAGAGAGGCAAAACAAGCAACACAGCTTTTAGATTAAAAACATCAATCATGTTAATTTTAAATGCTCTTTAAAAAGTGAGAAAGAAGCATTTCCCTTTGTTTGGCTGGGGGGAAATGAAATACCCCTCTAGTGATTTAGCTGTGACCTTCCTACAGTTTAGGGAAAGGCTTTCTGAGGCACTGGGAGCATACTGAGTGACAGCAGCCCTCTGCTCTGGAAGAGGAGGAAGGGAGAGAGATGCTGCATTGCTCCAAAACCTCTGACCGGGTCTCGGATCACAGCCGGCATTCCCTGCCTCGTGGCGTGGTCCTTAAACATCCCTCTCTCACAAAAACTTTTGTGCTCACTGACACTGTTGCAGCTCTTCTCCGGGAGAATAAATGTGAGACAAAACAGCTGCCGGCAAGTGTGTGGTCTCTCTCACAGGACAGAAAAGATTTTTTTTCCCATCCAACGTCTGCTCCAAAGCAAACGATTGCTTCAAAGTTATCATTGTTACATTTTAACCTCTGACACCGCGGTAACCACTTGGTTGAGAGACTAATTGGTACATTCCATATTTCTGCACAGTCCCAGGGGGGGTGGCCCGTTTACTGCCCCATCAATCTCCGTATAGGTCATCTGTGCGGGGGGCCAGATGGAGCAGCCTTTGTGCAGGCGTGTAGGAGCAAGGTGGGGTGGGTGGATGTGGCCAGAGATATAGCAAGTGCCTGATGCAAAAACGAGGCTGTTTGGGGATCAGCAGTGTGCCGGCATACCTTGAGATCACATGTTAAACGCCATATCCCTGGCGGATTTAGAGACGCACTGGGGATTTAGAAACGCTGCGGAAAAGAAATGGCGGCGTCACATCACGTCTTTACTTCAAACGGTGGGAAAAGAGATCCGAGAGCAAGCTGCGTTTTGACAGTCATCCCGATGAGAAGGAGTCAGCAAAGCCCCATTCCGGTACCAGCCCCGTCTATGGGAACGGCGCCTCTCGAAAGTCCCCCAAATCTTTAGAGGAAAGAGAGCTACCGTTTGCTCTTTTCCCGCGTGTCTGTCGTCTTAGCGTCCGGCTCCGCTGCCTGTAGTGAGCAGAGGAGGGGCGCCCTGGGGGTAATCTCCCGCTAAGCTACACCTATTTATCACAGGGGCCCATGATAAGAATCTGATTTAGAGGTGAACCCCGAGATGGGTCAAATCCTCACACAGGCGGTAATGTGATCTTCAGCCGAGTACAGATAACCTGGAACAATATGGAGACTCCCTGTCAGATAAATAAAACAAACTAGCTGTCCAATGGGGAGGAACTACGGCAGCAGAGCAGTTCTGCAGAACAAACACAGACATGCATGGTGACTGGCTGGGGGGACGGCTTCTGGGGTGGGGGGGACTCATCACCCAGAGGGAACGCTGACCTCTCATTTACATCTCTGGCGGGGGGGCTTTCTCAGACAATGTGTCCCCCCCCATAGGGCTGGCACACTTCAATGTTATTGGATGTGAACTCTGGTTGAAGCAGCCCCCCCATTTGAAAGTTCTGTGCTGTTCACATGCTCCTTCCAGCTCCTTCCACACCTGAATGTTATGGTATCGGCAGTATGATGCCTCCTTGCCTTTAACTTATTTTTCGCCATGTAAATCCCACATTTTTATCATCAGCCGTGTTACAGTTTATTATTTTTTATGTAGCTTTTATCTAGACTGACATACAATGGTGAAATCACTCTGGCAACCAGGGGATTCGAATCAATTACCTTCTGATCACAGTGCTGAGCCACACTGTGGCCCCGCAACAATCTAGTTAGGTTTCCAGTCTAAAGCATCACATGCACAAGCACACAATTATGCAATCACACACTATTCTGCTAAAAGATAAAACTTCACTACCTACTTAACAACCAAACAGGAAGGGATTAGAACCCTCAATGTTCTGATCCAAAGTCAGATACCTTATACATTAAGCCGCACAGTCTCAAAGGGGTCACCATCGTGAGAAGCCAAGAGTGGGGGTGACCTCCAGTGATGCCCCTCCTTGGAAATGGCCACCATGAGGTCAAACTCAGGACTGCACGCATTGATGTCCCCCTTTCGCCTTCTGTTTACTAGCACTCCCTGATGAACATTTTCTGGGCAATGCGATGAGAACAATAGGGTCTTAGCCCCTGTTAGAGGACAGAAAGGCGAGTGCTGGTGAACGAGTGGGTATTTGGAGTGGTTATCAGAGAGCGGCCTTACATGAGACACCTCTAGCGATAATTCAAAAGACGGGGTTAAAAAAGAATAATCCTGTGCCACAATGATACAAAGTCACGTTCCTCTGGAATGAATTAACGAGCTGAAGGAAAAATTAAGAGGCAGCCCCCTGGAAGATTTGTGGGGCCAGGCGGGGCGCGCTGGCATCGGCGGGCGCGCTAATCACCGTGTCAGTCTCCCCGTCTCCTCCTCATTGCTCATTCTCAGGCTTCTCCTCGCATCCTGTCTCCCCGTCTATCTTGCCCTTTTCTTTATTGACACTCCTTCACTCTTCCCGCTCGTCCATTACTTCCTGCTTTGCTTTGGATAGACGATACACACGTACAGCCCCCCCCCAGCACCCCATCCTTTCTCACATGCACTTGCTCTCGCAGTGACCTAATTACACAGACGCGGTATGATGACCCGTTGGGGTTAACATGCTTAAATAGGGATGTTTTTTTTGTTCCGTTCTCTGCACCATCTACAGTTACGTTCTTACTCAGGGCGAAGGAGCTCCTTCAGGTCCTTGTGTGCTGTGGCTCCTCACTGCTCTCATGGATCAATGCTTGGCTTGCAGACACCCAGGGCAGCGGTTCATATGCTCCACATCTTGGCCATAACTGACATTCACCAGTCTAATCAATCAGGGATAGCAGCTGTCTCAATTTTCTGACCATGTTTAGATGCAAATAACAATATTCATAGTCCATTATGTCACTAATAATAAGAAGAGAAAAATTCTATTCTAATATTTTACTTTAAACAGTTATTAAAACTTTGTGTACTATTAGAGAAAGGCGTGCTTGTTTATGCATAGATTCCTATGTATAAATGTAGTCTTATGTAAATTGATTTTAACTGCAGCATTACCAGAGCCCAGGTTTGTCCAAAGAGCTTTTTATTGTATTTATTGAAGGAAGAAGTTGGGGATTTCAAAGACTACTCACTCTGTTTATCTATGTTTATCTTTGGTGACTTATCTTTGGTTTATGACATTTTATGACGTTTATGAGGCCTCATTTCAACCACTCAAGAAAGGAATTTGGTGCATAATTGAAGAGCAATACGTAAAACAGGAAAAAGTTTTTCTTTCAGGAATGTCTCTGATACAGGTTGTGACTCTCAAAATATCTTATTTAAGGCAAAGTGGATTGGAACATTTTTGTTAGTTGGCAAAAATGTTATGCTTATTTATTGCATTGTGCTGATTATGGAAAGTAATGTAGAATTTAAACACCATTCCTGAGAAAAATGTAGTGTTTATAGTTATATGTTTGACTTATTATTACACCGAAATAGGGGTGTCATTTAAAACTATTAATCAATCCTTTCTGTTGTCCTACCCATTGGTGCAATGAGGTACCCAGCACCTAAAATGTAAAAGAAACAGAGACACAAATTACAATTTATTATCCCAGAGTAAGACTTATTGATTACATCCTTAAATCCCAGAGTCTGCAGTTTAAATAGTTGTTTACGCCATAGTATAACTAGCTATGTATTTAATTCAAAATAAAAGCTGAGAGTTATAGTAAAATCAATACTTGTTGTTTGTTATAGGTCCTGTCTATAAAGCCATTTTTAAGTGATCTGTTTTCTGCAATGATACTTACCTGCAGTATTTATATTACCTCTGAAGGGTGACAGAACAGCTGTGTATAGTTTGACAAGTCAAGCATTGTGCTAGCAATGCAAAGGTTTTGGGTTCAAATCCCAGGATGCACATGTGGATTGTAACTCCTTCCACTAGTGCAAGTTGTGTTGGATACAAGCATCAGATAAACAAAGAAGAAGGTTATGGTTTCATTGGGGAAACATATAGTCATGCTGCTCCAGTCTCCCTCAATTTAAACTAAAGATGTCAATTCCAGCTCCAGGATAAAAATCCACATCTTCAGCACGTGCTTCTCAAATATTAATGCACCTTCACCCAACTTCAACTGGTGAGCAGTTGGAAAGCGGCTGTCAGCTGATACCAGAAGGTGCCTTTTATTTACTGTTTATCATTCTTCCAGCGAGATCAGGCACCTCACCTCATGGCTGTGTAAATCACCCTGCTAAAAGTGCCATGGAAATACAGCCTGGCACCTTGAACACAACCACGGGGAAGCTGGAGGTCTGCTCTGAAGAACGATGAGCTTGCATCACAAATACAGTGGTAGCTAGTTCAGGTCCAGAGAGTAAAAGTCCACACCAAGATTTGGTTTCACTCAACACTTTGAGTACTCTGTGACTGTTTATATTCATCTGGTTGGTTGAAACTAAATCTTTACCCTCTGGACCGGAATTCTCACCTCTGGGGAAATGCTGTTTAATAATCCATTGGAATTACTTTCTAAAGACAGGTGGAATATCTTAAGGAGAACACCACTTTTTTATTATAAAAAAATTAAATGCCCTGTCAAGTGTTTATCTTTAGAGGAAGCACTGAGAAGTTGTCATGTTTATGATGATTGCATGCAAATGGGTTCTGATATCTTATTAATAAGATAAGAATGATTTATTGAGCAAAAAGAAGATAAAACCTGCACTTTATACCGCCTGTAATATGCAATTATGGCTGACTTACACGAGGAACATAATTATGGATCCAACTCTGATTTAACATGAGAGGAGAACCTGTGGATATCATTTTAATTTGTCATGCATAATACACACAGTACAAAATAAACAGCTAAAAACACAATTATAGCATATTCCATTGGGAAAAAAAACATTTTCTTGTCCTAAGGAATCACTGCATAATCTTATCTGACAAAGGTGACAATAGATATCAGCACAGTATATAAAAACTGCTTGACACAGCTGCTCAGAATCCATCCACATTGAACAGAAATGGACTCCCTGAGGTCCAAACAACATTAATGTACCCCTAATGGTACAAAAATGTTCATTAGAGTCAATTTCTGTACCTTAAATGCTACAATTACCTATAGCTAGGGTACAGTTGGCAGACTCTTGAGGGTACAGCGCCAGTGACAAGCAAAACTATAAACTGGTACTTTTTTTTTCTGACAGTGTGTCTTGATCTTACAGTGATGTGTTGTTGAATTATGGCACTATCTTTTTGTAAAATGTTTAATTAATGTAAACTTTTTTTGCACAATTAAATGGTGATATTTAATGAATATTTCATGCTTCTTCAAGGCAAGTATCAGTCTGCTGCTTTAGTGAAAACTATGCAGCAGTCAGTTATGCGGTCAGTCACTTAGATTTGAATTAAAGTTAAATTTAAAGTTCCTTCCCTCCCTGAAAAATAAAATAAGATAAATAAAAAGTTTAGGGGGAGCGGTATGGTGACTTCTTCTTTTTAAATTATTATTGCTAGCGTAACAAGGAGCAGAAAAAGTCCACTAAGTGCCCAGTGAAGTGGTTCCTTGTTAGGCCCACCTCTGAGTGCCCCCCATGCCCCGTGAACATGCCCCAGGAAGACAAACACACACACATTGGCTATAAACATTTGCTGAGGCCCAGTCAGCTTCAGTCCCGCAAATGCATTGGCTGCCCTCACGAAAGAGCCACCCCCAGATAACATAAGAGAAGTTAACTCTTTGAAAGATGCTCCTGTGATAATCTACAGGTGTGCGCTGTTCTCTGGAGAACTCGCTCCTCCTGCGGATCACGTTCCCACTGGCTATCAGATGGCTTATTTAAATTAATGTCGGTCACAGGCGGAACCAGCGGAACAAAGATGCCATTACTGGTGTCTCTTCCCCTCTCCTCTCTCTCCTGTCTAATGGACTCTGGTAGCTTTTTTATTATTTAAGTTGAGTCGGGGAACAAGAAAAAAATGGATGTGTATTGGTTTGTCTGGAGCTACACAGAAAAAACAGAAATCCTTATTAAAGACAGAGGGGAGTAATAGTTAGGAACTGTCACTTTCCTCTGAGTGCCTGTGGCTGGTTCTCACTCACCCTTGGTGGTCTGACTTAAGCTCCTCAGTCAACAGAAATATTAAGTCACACACAGACACACACACAAACATGGAGCACTGGCTGCCTGGCACAGCTGGTCAGAATCTATCCGCATTTCGCAAAATTAACATATCATGATCCAAAAAAGGAATCACCGCCACAGAAACACACACTTTAGGCACATGACACGTGAATTCAACAGAACATAGCTGCATTTTTAATTAATAAAATGCAATGCGTTCAGCCGAGTGCATTCAAAAGTTTCTCCGACAAAGTTAAAAAGAAAAAAAACAACGTTCAACTGTCCTCTACATGTCTTTACTGCTCTCCCCACATAAACTTGCACATAGAGCAAGGTTAATCGTCAAAAGGGTTTTTGTGCCTCTTGACCACACTTTGTGTAGCATCAGGCTAAAAAGGGGTTCCTTGTAAATTTTACTAGAGCGGTGTCAAAAAGACTACCATCGGAGAAGCAGTAAATACCCCTACAAGGTCTGGAAGCGAGGCCATTCTTTCTTGCTCCAGGCATTGAATTAAGCCGGCCTGTTTCCAGTTAGACAGTCATTAAAGAGATCTTACAGCCACAGCAAATGGTTTCCTGTCCTGAGTGCTTAAGTCACGTTGTAGGAAATTTCCAAGGCTGTAAAGGGTAAACCAAACTTCCCAAAACTTTTTTTTTTAAAGTTTGCATTGGGGATAGGCGGCACCATGTGATCAATTGTGGTGGCCAATCAAATGGGACCCTGTATAAATCATTGAGCTCTGAAGCACACAAAGCACATTGACTGGAAAAACCTCTGATCCAACAGAAATTGCATTGGTTACCCTGAATCGTGACATCAAAACATCATCATCTACAGGGATGAGCAATAATTAAAATAAAATAAAATGATGAACATTCATAGTGGTATGTATGTAGTGGTTATATCTATGTAGTAACATGTGTGTTAAATAGAAGCTATGTTCCAAAATTCGTCATAAAATTATTGTCATAGTACAGCAGCACATTAATTTAGTACCTTTATCATAACCCAGTATGAAAGCTTCAGGGTTGTGGGCTTGGCTCAGACAACATGAGTAAATGTGACTGTATGTGGACTAATTGGTACTACTACCTTGGTTTTACCCTCTCTTACTGTGACGCTGACTCAATAAGCAGGAACCAAAGCTGATGACTGCATCACCACACATTTCAAACCCAACATAAGCAGTGATCTGTGGAGTCATAGTAGATCAGGGTACAGACCAAACCCCCATGTCTGTCTGAGAGGTACACTTCATTGTACACCCACTTCTCCTTTTTCCTGTTTCAGGCCACAAGGCCCCTAATTAGATAGCGGGATGATAAAGAGGTTTCTTATTTTCTCAGCAGGAGAGCACCTGTTCAGACACTCCTCATGTGACCAGCCATTGTCTGCTCCGTGGCCGGCTGTCGCGATTGAGTTTCCCGCCGTGCACAGGCTTGGGGACAGAAACAGGCCGTGTTCAGGCCACTTTGCCGCCCGCGTTAAGCACTCCAAGCCAACGTTTATATGAATGGAAGTGCGTATACAGTATTTAATACTGTTTAAATGTTACATGTCTATGTAAAGTTATTGTTGTCATTGTATACAATTTTGTTTGTCGTCTCTGTTGTTCATCAAGTGCTGTTGGGCACTTGCCAGGCTGGCACTGTAAATAAGAAGTTGTTCTTAATGCTTTGCCTGGTAAAATAAAGGTTTAAATAAATAAATAAAAGTAAACGGTCCCACAGTATTTTTATGGTTTGCCGACTTCATACTGGGCTCTGAAGTGGCATAAGCCCACGTCACCAAACGGTAGCAAAAATACTGAATCATTTCCTTAAAGGTACAGCCATATGACTAATAAAGTAAAGTCCCCATATATGGTATTAAAAGGATATTCCATAACTGGGGGCAGGCTTGCATATGTATGGTTTAACTTAAAAGGGATATTTGTATATTTGTAAAAACTGGGAAAACAAAAAATATAAAATATATTTTAAATAAATATTGAGACAGATCATTATAGATCTATTAAACACTGAGCCTAACATGCTTAGTTTCTGATAATAACTATCATTGAATATATCAACACTGTGTGATCAATTGACTCAGTTTAACAAATAATAGTTCAGAGTAGATGGATTTTTAATTTATTTTTAGCCGTTTTAAAATTGCAGGCTGTGGTATGACTCCAACAAGCAGGGGATTGCATTAATTGATTAATTAATGCGAAAGGTGCATTTCCTTGAACAAAAGACACAGAAAGAACCTTGTAAGCATAATGACAAGCAATGGATTATAAATATCCCAAAGCATGGGATAGGAAGACTGTCACACATGGTCACAGAACACTTTCCCACTGGGGATTTTAGGGAATGGCTGTAACAGTGCTGATAAGTAATCTAATTATTTTCATCAAATTGTTAAAATTTGTTGGTAGCTTGGTAGCTGCTAAGTTTGTCAATTTATGCAAAAAATAAATATGCAATAAATAAATGTATGCAATATTTTTTTTCTTCTACATTATACTAAATATATTGCAGTCAAATTAATTTGACTTATAAGATTGATTAGGAATGTTATAATACTCAGTTTACTAATCATAAATTAACATGCTAATAATCAGTCATTGGTCATTTGATCTCAAAATCAAACACAAACGAAAGGTCAACATATCCGTGTGAGAAAGGGGGAAACTGGGACCAGGACCACCATCTGCCTGGGGAGGGTGGGTCAGGTGACCGTCATTGTTTGTGTTGATTTGCTCCACCTGTCCCACATTACCAATGTCCTTATATATTAGCACGTTGTGCTTTTGACAGTAATCCTGAACCAGACCTGCCCCCCCTTAACATTGGATCCAAACAGGCAGGTTGGAAGTGCCTACACTCAGCTCCAAGAATATCAATGTCATATTAGCTTGTTTGAATTGCTTTTGCTGTCTGGAGTCCCCCCTAACCCTAACCCTTCTTCTGGTTTCCTCCCTACTCCTGCTCCTGAGAGGGGAATCCCAAATTATGCTCTTGTCCTCTCCAATGATTTAATAAGTCCAGCCCTGGATGTACACTAACTCTTTGACACCCTGTATTACAAACACACTTCCTCTCCTAATGCTGCAGCCAATCAGGGAAAGGGCCCATATTCACTTTACCTTCAAGCCCCCCCACCACAGGCATCAAGCCAATCTCTCTTTAGGAAACTAGAGTAGTAATATTAATCGCAGTAACACACATGAAATACATCCAGCAGAGTCATAAATGCAATGTCTCATCAAACGTTCCAGCATTTCTGAGAGCTTAATAGTACATTTTATTTTCAGGCTCATTCAGTCAATAATGCACCAAATTCAACTGTGCCATAATCTGTCCACTGCCTCGCAGGCAGGCAGTGCTAATTCAGATAAAATCCAACCACGTTTGAAGCAAACTCATGTGGAAATGACATACATTCCAATTTTATGTCAGAGCACAGTCTTTGCTCAAGAGGCGAATGACACAAATCTGAGAAGTCTAGTGACGGTAAAGTCAATGTCATTTCACAGAGGTAATTACCAAAGAGCACTATTAAAATGTAATCTCTTCCTGTAAAAAATGTGGGAGTCTCTATTACTGTGAGGTGCTCTATAGGCACTGAGCTCCCTGAATAGCTAATACTGTCTACAAGTCACCTTCAAAGTATACCATCAGACTTACCCTTTATCGAGACATTATAAATTGGAAAAATATAAACCAAAATATTCTTCTGCCCATTTAATGAAAGTGAGATAAAAATCTCACAAGATATCGCTACACAAAAGAAAAAAAAAAAACAACATTGCTACTATTTCACCACAAGGAAAAAAGTGAATGAAGTGAAAGAGGCAAACATTTTTAATTAAACCAGATCTACAGATATAGCTTCTGTTAATCAGCATATCTAAAAAACTGAAATGATTGAATGACAGAAGGTTTTGGGTGGGGGAGATGGTTACCTTGCCTAAATCAGCTATTCTGCATTGCCAAAGATTGTGACTCAATTTCCATTGTCAGGCAATTATCCAAGGGCTTCATTCAATCTTCATTATCACCAAGTCATATTTCAATCAAACATGCTATCAGAGCAGGAATCCACACTTAAACCCTTTGGTTAATCTCCTTTTAATTTGAAGTAGCAGTTGAGTCATAATTGCATAACAATTCAACATATTTTATATGTCCTGATACAGGAAACCATGGGCTAGTTGAGGTATCTAGTGGCATCATTCTAATGACAATATGCTTTAGCTGTGATCTTTAATGTTTTAATGCTTCCACAATCTGTTTGGGCCCTTCTTAGTCATGTCAGGCAGATATTAGCAGAGATGCCAAAGGAGGTTAATGCATTAGTACAGTGTTTACCAACCCAGTCCCGGGGACCCAAAGATAGTCCATGTTTTTGTTCCTTCCCTGCTCCCTGCCACATCATTGCTCCTTCCTAAGCTCCCTGTAAATGTGGACTGACTGTGGGTCCCTGAAGACCAGACTGGGAAACACTGTATTAGTAGATTGCACTGTCCACTCATTCCACCGTCTTCCTGGCCTGCTTTTCACCTCCACACTGCTGCTGAAGGTGGTGCAGCAAACGGACAACCTGTCTCTCGCGGGGCTGCAGCGTGCTATCTGGTTGCCACTCTCGCCTATGGCTTACTCCCCGGGGGCTTTGGGTGGGGATGCTGTAAAGCGCTTTGAGATCATGTAAAGTCGTGATAATGCGCTATACAAAAATAAATTTGTTGTTGTTCTTGTTGGTTGCTTGATTGCACTAAGCAATCCATGTTTAGGTTCACCGTAGGACATGGGATCTGGTACAGAATGATGACTGCTAGTTTGTGTGACCTGTGTTTATAGTATGACATTAGATTCTAGCAGCACTGAACTTCTGCATAGGGAAATGGAACACGAACAGACGGTCACGTACACAAACTTGTCCACACACTAAAACTCACCACTGACTGGACATACAGACATGTCGCATTACTCTGTATTTATGGGTGGAGTAGTGGGCTCAAATACAAGTTTTAGATGCGTCCCTGCAAACCACAGCACAACATTTTCTCTCTAGATCTAGACTCCATCACAACAGGTGGCCCCATGAAAACGCAGCATGGTGAGTCCCCAACCCAAATTTTTCTAGTGCTCCCACCACTTACAGTTCTAAACTCCCCCCCCCTCACACACACACACCTTTACAGCACCTCTGCCCACAATAGATGTGATGATTAGTGACGATGCATGTGTAGCTTTTACACAGCTAAACAAAAATAAAATTGTGTTTTTAATTCATGAAAGATTCTTACCTAAAACTTCTGAATAACTAAATAGTTTGTCTTGGAACCCAAAAGCAGAACAGAATATCCATTTTTTCAGTACTGAAAAATTACCTGATTTGTGTTTCTGAAATGAGCATTTTCTGTCAATGTGGTAAGCAAGCTGAGAGGAGCGGCAGTAGCAGTACAGCAGGTGAGAGGGTAACTGTATCGAAGAAAGAGAAGAGATGAAGCTGGAGAGGAATGTCGAAGGCTCCAGAATCAGCAGCAACCCTAACGGCTTGACAGAGAGCTGTCTCAGTGCTGCGGCGAAAACAGGAATGTGATGGACAGGTGCCAGTAAGCGTCACAATAAGCTAATTGTGCTTCATGTTCAGAGACAACAACCATTTCTAAAACTTTAGCTTTTATCTATAAGATGGGTAACTGGCAATTTTTAAATATAGCAGAACAACCACGGCAACCAGGCACTGGTTAAATATGCTGGAAATGGGAGTTAGAATATCAAGTTTCACTAAGTGTGGTGTGGGCTGACAAAAGATGAGTAGATGTCATGGAGGATTAAAGCTGGAGAAAGGGTAAACGGGAGGTACAGGATGAAACCCAGAGCAGGGAGATGGAGGGAGATTGGTAGGAAGCAGTGTTTCCAAATCTAGTCCGCAGGAACCCCCAGAGTCTCCACGTTTTTTTGCTCCCTCCCAGCTCATATAGGGGGAGCAAAAATGTGGACTTTCTGGGGGTCCATCAGGAGCAGATTGGAAAACACTGGCATAAAAGGTACTAGTAGATGGTATCAATGAAGACAAAATTGAAGAAACAAATCATATAACTCATAAGTCCAAAAGATGCAACATGGTGCAAGTCAGTAACAGCAATTGAAGTTATAAATTGCCACCCTTGACTCTGATTGGGCCATAGGCAAGTAGTGGTAGCTGCATCCATGGCAAGTCACAACAGTGACTGGCTGTTTGTCAGGATTCAGGAACCAAGATGTCAGGGTTTTTGCGGGTAATTAGAAGTTAAGGTAGTGAAGAACTTGTCAGGTCATTAAACCCTGTTACATAACGGTAGAACTTTCTGCTAATTGAAATTAAAGAATGGATTACCAATATTCCCTGTCTACTGTGGAATAAATAAATAATAAACTATTTACCAACATAGCCTTCACAGTTAGAGAAAATGCTTCAGAAATCTGCAGATTGCATCGATACTGGACAAGCACCAAATGTTAAGACATGCCGAAATCACCAGATACTTGGCCCCTTTCACGATTTAGTGGAAATTAAGATTAAAAGAACATTAACTGCCACATAAAAATAAAATCAAGAAGATGAAAGTCACTTTATCTTTGTAAGGTTCATATTCAAAGTACTTCAAAACAGTTTTACCAAACCATTCCATATAAAATGCCCTATTAAACTTAATAAAATAAGATACTAAGAGGAGCCCTCTCAAACTATGCCCTGTACTAAGATATTTACTATCATTACATGCACTGTATTTGAACTACATCATTCTGGATACTTGCGCCTACAGGGTTATCAAAATGTACAACAAAATTTCCAGTATTGATCACCTTGCATTTCCCACTGCAGTAACAACCAGAAAATGTCTTATTCAGGTCACCCTCGTAACTGCAATTTACAGGTTTTAAGAAATATGTTTTACATGAGTATATTAGCTTCTGGTTGTCGGTATGGTGAAGCAGGCCAAGGGAGCCGTGAACATGGGCAAACAGGGTTTATTCCAGGGTAACACACTCCAAACACGCACTGTTAATGACAGAACTGGGGTAACAGATTTGAACGTGGACTGAAAGACAAGCTAAAATGACAGGAAACTGCTGGTCACAATTGGGGTTTCACATAAGGTAAATGAGGGGACGTAGCACACAGGAGGATTGTAGGTCATGACATTCAGGTTATTTCATATTGACATTTTTACATTGTGAAGTTGTGCACTCGGTAGGTAATGCCACACATATGCTAATTCCGTTCTTAAGAACATATTTACTATGATGAAAAACCTATTCCAAATATGAGATCACAACCTATCGTGCCATATTGCCAAAATGTAACATAGTTTCTATTAAGTGTAACATGAAGTTTATCAGTACTCAAACCCATTTTCTTGCTAGTGTGTGTGTAAATGCTTTTGACAGCCACAAGTGATGGCCCTATTTCGGCTAAACACCAATGTGAACAGCTAGTAGTGGAATAGTCTTATTTACTCCCAAGTGTGAGGCTTTACAATGTACATTTACATATATTTATTTTTACATAACAATGCAAAGAATTAGCCTTAAAGAAACAACAACATGCAAACACATAACAGACTCTTACAGCATCTGAGACAAAACGCAGATGCTAAGTATAAGCAAAAAGCCCTGTATCTAACAACAACAGCAGTAAACAGAAGTAGCCTCTTCCATGGAGGCAGCCCTAAGATTTATACAAAGCTCCATTTCCTGGTTAGACAGTAGCTTTAGGGGATTCTTCGTCAAACTGACCAGTGATTCTCCTTTTCTTGTCACTATCGACTGCACATGAAAGATGGCCCCCGACATTGAAGCCAGCCTTCTCCACCTTCGGTTTACCTGAGCACGTCTCCTTAAGGTCTTCTGACACCTTGACACCCAGAACACCATACCCTTGGGCTCCACATAAAAGTGCATGCATTTCCTTCCAACTTTGTGCGAAAAGTTATCCATCTATCTTCTGACTGCTCATCCTGGACAGGGTTTTTAAGGAGCTAGGGGAATGGAGCCTATCCCAATGCTGTGTTCCATTTACCTCAGAGGTCGGTTGTTGAAGCTGCAAATGACGCCACACTTGAGGTAACCGTGTTTCAGAACAAGAAGTTGGAAAGCCACTTAGCAATTCCCGTTGATACAAACATACACCGCAGCAAAGTTGAACAGTACTATATGTATGACTTATTTAATGAAACACAAATAAGACATACGTACGGACAGTATATAACTACAGCTTTCATTTTTGTTAATGAAAGGGGCAGCCATCTTGAATTCTGAGATCGGGGTTGCAGAAGTTCCTCCAACATTCCAAGTTGAAACTCTGGTTTCTGGGCGCATTCAAATTGATGAAGCCGGAAATCCCAACTTTCAAGTTGAAATGGAAGGCACCGATATACACACACCATGAGACACTGATTGCGACTGGATACACAGAGAAAACTCACCTGCCAAGAGGAGAAGGTATAACCACAACACCCACACAAAGCAGAGGTAAGATTTGAACCCCCAAATCCTGGAGGTGTGAGAGAACAATGCACCTCAAAGTAAGAAGTGATCCCACCTCCATTGACACAGTTAAACATCATGTAAACCTACAGCCAAATACTGGCAACAAGTTAATTGAAATAGATAATTATAATACAGATTATATACAATATCATTAATTATACATGCTTTTGCTTTAGTGGACAATACCTTGCCAACAGAAAATATCTCATGGCATTCCAGGGATATTCTGTACATAAATACAGACTGCAGCGAATGAAAGACAAACTGTGTTCTGTGTCAAATTTAAGTGCAGATTCCTGTTTTATGCACTGTGGTTTACAGCTTTTCCCATCTGTATCAGTGGTAATTAATAGCTAGCTGGATGTGTTTGGGCATACGGGCCATCTCACATCCGTCTGCCACCCTCAGAACACACATAACTCAATCTTGCCTACATACTGAGCAACTACTGTTTACAGACGCTGCTGGAGGCGGCCGATGACAGGGGCCCTTCCTGCATAGCAACCGCGGGAACGCGCAAGCCCCTCCTCGCCGCCCAGCCCCCACAGCTCCGTAAGAACAGTTCCGGGGGGACCTTCGACTGCTACTCACATCAAATGTCACCTGTCACCTGCTGAAAGCTCTTGGTCACACACACATACACACACCATGGAAAACCTTCAGGACTCACAGTAGCCTTCAAACGAATAAAAAAAAAGTTCATTTTAATTGTGCTACACAGAGTGTCCGTGGGTTAGGAATGTCCAAATGTAGGATACCTCTTACTTACAAATGGACTGCTAAGCCTATTATATAAAAAATTTGGGTTAAATGCAATGGTTCGTAATAACAAACGTTCGCACTACCTTGTGACGCTTGTTAAATCATTATGTGATTTCAGCAGTTCATCAGCTTCAGGTACAGTAGGGTACCATATGAAGTTACTCTTATTATTACTGTATTATTATTATGTACTTTATTATTATATTTCTGACTTATCTACAAATTCAAGTTAAAGACTTAGATCGGATTTCGTTCGTGTCGTGCCCCACATGCTTTTTCCTCTCGTGTTCCGGTACTAATGAACCTCACCTGTTTAACCCCGCCCCTCATTTCAGCCCTCGTGTGGATGATCCCCCGGTGCCTCTCGTCTGCTCCCTCATTTGTGGTTTTTATAGTGCCTACTCATCGTGAGCTCCCCAGTCCAGTCATCATGATGCTATATTGTTGACTGCATGCGTCCCCTTCATCTAGTTTTTTCCCTGCCTTGTTTCGACCCCTTGTGGTCCATTTACTTTACTTCTCCTGAGGTGTTTTGACCTCAATAAAGCCACTTTATTTTTCCCCGATGCTTTCCTTGCCTCTGTCCTTCCCGCACCGTGCACAGAGACTGAGAACATCATAAACTGCAGGATGTTTATTTTAAATACCAGAATTGAATGATACTTTATTGTTTCTCTTTTTGCCTACCCCATTCTGCTCTCTATGAGACACGCACAGACAGAAGCAAGCTTGGGGTGTCACAGCCAAGGGCAGTCACCTACAGCACCCCTGGAGCTGGGGGCTAAGGGCCTTGCTCAAGGGCCTCTGGACATGTGACTATTCTGCTGAGGCCAGGCTCAGCACTGGTGGCCTTCTGATCACAGGCACAGAGGCTTAGCCCGCTGAGCCACACGCCACCCCAAACATCAAACAGTAATAACTAATTGGTATTAGCAGGGGAGTAGCTTTGGGCCCACTTACCCCATTGCATTATACAACTTTATAATTTTATGCATTTGAGGGCCCCTGTAAAGTGCTGGGCCCCCTGATTCTCTTTGGGTATCCTCGCCCCTCTGACGCCCACAAAAAGTTATCACAGAAACACTACAATATGCAGCATTTCAAATTATGTTTCATATTTTAAGAGTGGAAAAAACATGAATGTGATATATTTTTTGTTGTACACCAAGGGATATAAGGGGACCTAATTAATAATGTTATTTTTGGTTCTTAAAGTAACATTATCAACAACGTAGAAAACGTAGAGCGCAATGGGAGTAACGAGATCAAGAATGAGAACAGCAATAGACATATATGCAGTGACACAGTGAAGAAGCAGTAGAGGGCCCTACTGCAGCTGGCATGGATCTGAATGCAGTTTGTCTGATAGGATGTGTCGGAATCCCTGCTAAATATGGTATGCTTGGCTGTGTGCTGTCGAGGTGATGGGGCATTTAGGCAATAATCGCTGACACTAATACTTGGTGTGTGACTGACCTCCCTACCGGCCACTCTTCATTATACTTCCAGCCATATGGCAGGACATTAGTCCTGCATCCTTTAGCAGGATAATCCCATGTTCTGGAAATGCGTTTTCGTCAGAGATTTCTGTGGGTAATAACTCATCATATTTCAAATACTCTCTGTCACGACTTGGAAGCAGAGACTCAAACAGAAAAATTAGAAAATAATGTACAGTATTTTAAGGAGAGTGTTATATGGGGACCTTCTGCAAATCGGATTTCCTTTAAACCTTTGATAGGAGCTGAGGATAGACAACTAGAGATGAAGATTTCTGCATATTACCCATAATCCCATCGTAACTCTTGGCTACCCAAGAAAGTTCTGCCCAATGTACACTCACCTAAAGGATTATTAGGAACACCATACTAATACAGTGTTTTACCCCCTTTCGCCTTCAGAACTGCCTTAATTCTATGTGGCATTGATTCAACAAGGTGCTGAATATTGATAGGATAACATCTTGCAGTTGATGGAGATTTGTGGGATGCACATCCAGGGCACGAAGCTCCCGTTCCACC
>JABFDZ020000022.1:912086-929487 GCA_019775955.2 Pollimyrus isidori
CCCCCCATACACACACTCCACACAGATGCTCCACGGAAATAAAGCAGACCCGATACTAAATCATAAGGGATGAGAGCATTTAAAAAGGGGTGTCACATTTCACGGTAATAAACAGCGGGGATTGATCTGACCTCCCGAACGATCTCACAGTTTACTTATATGCCAGTTAGAAAAATATAAGCTGTGTGTCTTTGGGGATCTATGGCAGGGAAATCAGATAGCCCACAGTGGTCCTAAAAACACAGAAGTCCAGAAATGTCAATACAGCCCTCTCACAGTCTGCTGTCCTGTATCAGGTTAAGATCTGCAGATACCCCAGAGTAACAGCAATCTCCTGGTCTGCCAGCAACTCTTTGGTGTGATACCGTGGTCAGGGCAAATGTTACAATGGTCTAATAAGCACAGTTATCCTGCCTGGCTAATGCAGAAACACTCCTGCTTTTTATGGCCAAAGAGTGTTGCATGAATCGACACATATTATCCACCGCTGCCCTCTCCCATGCTCCTTTGCATAGGTCTTAGTTTTGCAGAAGACTCTATCAGGTTACAATGAGGAGAGATTACTTGCACATGTGGTTAATTTAGTCTATCACTAGCATTTCCTGCATGTTCTCTCTGTGGTTCTCCTAGATGGAGCACAATTCCATAGACAACGAGACTTTGGACAGAAACAGCCGGACTCGGACAGGTGTAACCAGGGCAAACAGATGTAGACAGGAATGTGAAGAGAAGCACAGAAAAAGGGTCCTTTCTACTGAACACCAGCTCTGCACTGTCTTACACAGGACATTCTGCAAGTCGTCAACGTGGCTAGAGAAATTGGCCAAAACCTCAACTAAAAAAAAAAAAAAATGCAAGTCTGCTTTCCAGCTGCATTGTAGGCTTTTCCTGGGCTCACAGCACAAAACAATTACCAGTTTACCAACCAATTATTCACAGCGCTTACTTCCATATTTGCCCTTGTGCGCTCGTCACTGCAGCAGAGCGACCACCCAACAAGAAGCGTTATTTCATATTTACCACAACACGATAGAAGAAGAGGCTTAGGGGTGGTAGAGAAGAACATTTAAAGCTACACTTCTGTTGTATTTAATGAAACATAATATATACATCTGTAAACCCTCACAGCAAATGACGTAAGTGAAGACATTAAGAGTCCATTGGACAATGATCTATTGTCCATTAAAATTACCACAGCACATCGCGCTATTAGTTCATGATTCTATCCCCACACACAGTCCCCTGGAAATGCTGGGCATATACAGTACCAGTCAGAAATCTGGACACACCTACTGAAAATTATTTGACCCTAAGCACAGCTCGAGGTTATGTCATAATTACAGTATTATCTAGTGAACAAGAAAAGAGATGGAGTGCTGTGACAGATGACCTGGTCCCGCCAATCCCCAACCGAAACCCTACAGAGCTGGTTTGGGATGAGTTGGATAAAAGAGTAAGATCAAGGTATCCTACTTGTGCTCAGAACTTGCGAAAGGTCCTTCAGGACTGTTGGAGAAGCATTCCAGGTGGCTACATCTGGAAGCTGGTTGAAAGAATGCCAAGAGTCAGCAATGCTGTCATTGTAGGAAAAGGAGGCTGTTTTGAAGAGTCCAAACTTTGAGGAAAATTTTGAGATGTTAAGCACTTATTTTAATCATTGCAGTTTTTAGTATGCATTATTTCATTGCCTCAAGGCTTTTCACTCTAAGGCAAATAAAATACCCAAAAAAGAGACAAATGCTTTAAAAGCAGGGGTGTCCAGACTTTTGACTGGTAGTATATTTATAATTAAAACATAAATTGAATGAAACGTTTATCTTGCGATATGGACTCTTTCCGCCAACTGACTCATCTGCACTGTCTCTCACGCATAGCAGAGGGTGCAGCATGGAGACCACAGCTCTGCAATAAATGCTGGCAGGAGACTCGATGAAAAATCCACAAGGCTGCCCACGCAGTTTATAACACTAGTCTGCTGACTTGAGAGAATAACATCAGCACTGCACTTATGGACATAAGCGACTTAAACAATGCATTTTAAGCCAACAGTTCTGGCCTGGATGGTAATAAATTTTTAGCCTGATTAAACGGTAAATTCTTTATGCCTATCAGCCTTCAGTTGGGGGTGCTGCTTTCAAAAACACCATTAATCAGCTGCGGAGATATGGAGTAAAATATCAGTCATCAATTGTAACTTCTTATGACATTTACAAAGCTGTACATTTGCCAAGGAATGCAGACTGATCTATCAATTACGCCGGGTTCAGTGGCATGCTAATTCCGCATTTCCTCGACTAATGCATTCCCACACTTATCTCATAGTCTAATGAAACCAAACAAATCAATAAATATAAATTATACATGCAAAGAAGTACTGCTGTGAACATTAGGTTCCTAATTAATTGCTCCTGATTAATTTATATACTTTAATTATCTCTGTAAGTCAGAGATGGCATAAATATCTATACTATTCGCTTACCGCCATATCCATCATAAATGGACAGATGTGGTAAATCTATTCGACTGGATAGGATCGGGATCTGAAAAATACACTGGAGCAGATATATATAAAAAAGCTTTACCTCTGAATAATTTAGGGTGAACAAATTGCCAGATAATGCAAGGCAAGGGACATTGATTACTGTTTTAATTTTCTCACGGTTCAATATGGAAAGTGGCCAGTCTAAAAGCCAAGCTCCGGCCCGGCTCCCAAAATGCCCAGCGTCGGCTTCCTAAACCGCTCCCCCTTGACGGTTAATATTTAATTTACTCACAGTGGTAGCTGCTTCAAGATAGGTCATACCGTAAAGACATGTCATTCTAAAAAACAATAAACAAAGAAAAAGTGCCTCGAGTGCTTGTGTATGTGCCATGAGAGGCACAGTCTGCGCCATTAGATAAATTACACTAATTCCAAAAACGTTAAAAGTGCGAAAGAGACAACTAGCATCGAGTGCTGGCTGTGATTCTTCTGAAAACCATCATGGTTGGTGACCACAATTAGGAACTGCTGACTTTATCGATGGCTCACTATTGCAACACTGCTATGCTGAAAGCATCTGGCAGGAGGCCTCAGAAGTCAAGGAAGATCTTGACATTTCAGATCATTAAAATTGATCACAACATGCAACGCAGATTCACCCAGAAATGGGATGTCAAAATGAAGTCAGCAGTCAATCCCAGAGGCCTAGAGCTTAGAACTCGGCATAAAAATGGTTTCAATCCAATTCCTGTTCTTTTGCTTAATGAGAATCCTTATTATTGGATTTGCAAAGTGCTTTTGGAAGCCATTGCACTAGAGCTGCTTTAATAGGAAATTGCCTTGCTTTTTTGAAGAGCAAGAGAATGTCATTAAACAATCAAAGCATTACCTTGAACGGTACGAGTTATTGACCAAAATTAGCATGTTAATGCACGGTAGATTGGGGTGGCCTTCTATAATTTCTTTTAAACAAACTAGTGCTCTGAGTTCAGGACAGAGGACATTGGAAATGAATGAAAGCGCGGTTAAAAACAGAACATTATTTAATAACACAGCTTATTAGATGAGGTTCACATATACAGCATGTTTATAATACAAAAGACATTTAAAGGATACATCCTTATCTAAGTAGTAATAGTAAACTGGTAACACTTTGTTTAAGGCAATGTTTTTAATGATTTATAAACATTAATAATAAATAATAGTACATTGATAAAGCATTATAAACATACAGTAGCTATAAATATTTTGCGAAAGATATAACATTATAGCCATGTTTATTATGCATTAGGAATGTTTTATGAAGCTCTCATCTATAATGCACTATAGATGCCTTTATAATGCATTATAATGGTATAAGCATTAAGGATACTTTGTACTACATTATAAAGGTATCTATAGTTCATTGTAGATTATAAATTATAGATGAGAGCTTCATAAGGCAGATATTGTGCATTTTTTATGAATATGTATAGCCATGTTTATAATGCTTTATGAATACATTATAATGCAACATGAATGTGTTTATATATTACTAAAAACCATAAGTAAAAGCTTAAGTATAGTTTTACTGATGTTACAATTTAGCTAAGGATCCTTTCATTTCTGTAAATTCTTAACCTTTCAATTTTAGCACAGAAGCATGGGACATATTCTGGATAGGTTGTTAGTCTATTAAAGGAATCTGCAATCAGAGACATCAGTAATAATTCATAAATACCAGGAGCAATAAATTACATCCACCAGTATTTTAACCTGAAATTCTGGTCAGGGCTAATTAATTACAGAAAAGCATTAAATATCGTTGTACTGTTTATTCTTTTGGGCTTTATTTTCAATATTTTGTTTTATGGAACAAAAACAATGCATGGAAATCGATTGTAGTTGTAAAATGATTCAGCTGAATCATGATAATGTTAGTAAATGAAAGTGCAGGAAAACTCAGCCACAACTTTCCCATTGCTTAACTCTCAAGTTTTTTTTTGCGCATTAATATTTAGCAGCACGGTTCAACAGCATTGTACAGACAACACTCTGTGTTCAGGGTAGATAAAACAAATGTGTCAGTGTCTGCATGGCCAAGAAAAACCGATCCAAGAAGGAAAGGCAATATTTAAACTTTGGCCACGCACGGCACGCGCGTGGAGTTGTTAAACGGAGCTCCGAAGAAGCCTGCTAGCAGGGAGACCTTGTGCTGATTGAATGCCTGATGTGGGAGTTGGGATACCAGTGTAATCACAGGAAGCTCCCGGCACTATCGAGGCTGTTTGTTGCCATTTCAAGAAAGGAAGGGGAAGGAATTTGGCCAAAAAGAAAGACACTACGGCAGCCGATTCATGATTCTTCGCTATACACTATGCCAGGAGGCCCACATGAAATGGGGAGGGGGGGGGAGAATCGAAGGGACTGGAGAGTTAAGAAGATCAGGACAATACCAGCACCTGACTCTTTCCCAAATGGGTGTCTCTTAGCGCCAGGAAACCGGGTAGTGAACAGAGCTGCTTTGTGATGTTGGTGACCCGTGACAAACAAAGGCAAAGTGAAACAAAACAAAACACAACAAGACTGTTTACATTAATTACACCTTCCTAACCATGCGGTGGAGAAAAATAAATCCCTTTAAGTCAAAACCACCCCCTAATCAAGATTCATCTGGCTTTGGGATGGAGGCTCAGTGTATTTTTTAATGTCTGATGGGGTTGGATATCCAATTCTGGCACGTGAAGAACCTTAGCAAGTGAATATGTTGTGTGGGATGATGTGCCAATCCAATTCTAGGCTGTCACCCCATTCTGTTGTGCCAAGATCTTAAGGTAGGTAAAATGGACACCATTTGTTACTTGTTATTTGGTTTAATTACTTGGAGATTTGATGCAAAATCGACCAGTCTCCATGAGTACTGATTGTAATTTTTAAGTAAATTAACATACATAAATATCTATTTCAGATTTTGTACTGCATTTCAAATGTAATTATTGGCTAAAATATTGAAATTACAGTAAAACTAATTGATAAATTGCAAATTGATAACTTTATATATTTTCTCAAGAGCTGTTTACTTCATTATATCGACCCCAAAAAAACAACTGAATAAACATTAAATCAGCATACATTATACATGACAATGGACGTGTTCAGTTGTATTATCAGTTTTTGAAATAAAATATTTGAAGGACAATTCATTTCTTGAAATGCACTGAAGCTTGCTATACAAAATGCTGGACTCCAATGAGATGTCTGTGAAAGCAAAACAATGACTGAATGAAACAAAAGCTTTGAAGAGGAATTAGGCAAACAGCTCCACTTCTCCATTTCCGGAAAGCGTTTAATCAACCACTCCGTGAGAAATGTCTACCACTTTTCTGCAAGACTATTAAAAGATCTCGGGAAGTATCAAAAAGAATGATCTTCCAGCTCAATTGTTTAATTGCATTCCCTTTATGGTTCCCCCCAAAAGGGCCATTTTTAATCAAGCAGATATTATAAAGTCACTTAAACAATAATAATCAAAAAGGAGTATCGTTAGGAATTGGTGCGGGGTAATCAATCAGAGGCTCATTGGACTTTAATTCATGTAGATGCACACCTAATACTCATTATGAAGATGTCATTGCCAATGGCTTGGGGTAGATTAATGAGAAGTGATCATTTCTGCAGCGTTTCTGCACGCACTCCAAAGGACAGATGGGCTTTGCACAGGGAAACGATCCTCGCAAATTCGGTAGCAGTGCGACACCTATTTTGACGCTATGTTGGACTGGAGGATCAGAGATTTCACCCATGCAACACTAACTGATAAAATGTTTCTGACAATCATAAGAGCAAGCAGAAAGATGGTCATGCCATCACTGATACGATGGGAGGCTGGACACATACTCACTGTGGCTGTATGCCAATAAAAGGCTGCCAGGGACATGCCCCCAAAGTACCCCATTCTCATTAGCCTAAGCAGACCCTCTTCATGCCCTCGTGTTATAAAGGAGTTTGTGTAGAATGCTAGGCTACCTAATGTGTTATAAGCACGTGTTACCAGAAGTCCTGATCTTTACAAATCATTCCATGTGATTCATAGCCAGTCCAGTATACTTACACAAAAAGCATTGGGTTAATATTTCATTTATTATGATTTTTAAAAAAATACACTAAGTATATAGATACCTACAGTTATGACCCTGCCTCTGTTACCACTGGACAAACATTTGTTGAGCATTAAATGAGCTCTGGAGTGAATCTTTTTCTGGCATGATTGACTCAGACAGAAACCTCACCAACTCGTCTCAAGAACTAATATAGTAGAATTAATATTAGCACATTCTTGCAAAGTCAGAAAGGTCATATTACTAATTGCTATATTAATTTCAACTAAAACTGTATTGCTAAACGGATATTAATATCAAAATTAGATGGTATATGGTGTCAGTTTTCTGTATGTTATGATGATGTTATGGGGTGAAATGCAGCCTTTAGCTTATTCTGAGCTCTGATTCATGTGAGTCAATCTATTACTATGTTTAGATTTCTAAAATAAATAAACAGAAACTAGTTCATTAAACAGAAATGGCACTGTCTTACATAGCCCTAATATAATTTAAAATGTTTTATCACCACATTGATTTAATTGCATCAAAAGAATAGGATTTTACTACAAAAAATATTTTAAAACATCTGGGCAGAATATTTAACAAATTAAATTCTAGATATTAGGTGTTTCCAAATTAACACACACGAGGAATTAACTTCATGACACCGTTTTCATTAAAAGTGTTCATCTGCCTTAGTGAGCTGAGAGGGGGGAAATATTTAACTGTAACATTATTCTACAGGGTGAATAATTAATATGATAAATAATATAGTACTGTAAGAAAAAGCAGCTTTCTTTTGGCTTAAAAAAATCTATGAACTACATTTTAATAGACACTGAGGGTCCCTAATAGTCGTTTTCCTTCTGAGGTGCCTTTGAGTTCTCAAAGCCAGTGATTCCAAATCCAGTCCTCGGGGCCCCTCAGTCAGTCCACATTTGTGCTCCCCCCTAGCTCCCTTCCAGACTGTCCATATTATTGTTCCCTACCTGCAACTGGGATGGAGTACAAACATGGACTTTCCACAGATCCCCAAGGACTGGATTGGGAAATACTGCTCTAAGATGCTGAGCCTGAGGCTTCGCTGACATGGGGGAATACAGAGTAGCGAGTGCCGCCCTCACCCTCTTCACCTGAGAAGCTCCCGGTGGAGATATGGTACACCAGGCTTAAGGCCTTGGTGCTTACATCTGTTTGGTGGGACCATCACTCAACTCCCCATCCTCACACCAATCTAGCACAAGGTTAGAATCCAGCATTTGAAAGCTTGCGCGCAATAAACACAAGGAAAAATATAACTAGTACATCAACAATGATGTACGTGTATAAAACTGTTGAAACAGTTAGCTGAGAATGCAAACAAAGCTACGGTAATTAAGAGCACTTTGGCTTGATCGAAAATTAACCTGAAATCTTCACCACAGCCCAGCTACAACATAAGAGGCTTCAGGCAGTCTTATGCATTAAAAGATTTACTCGGGATGAACTCACAGTGGCTAATAATATTGGACATTCTAGACAGTGCTGTAAAAAGATCTTCCGAGAATAGAATCCGCTTAACAAGAAGAAAGGAATAAAAATAGTCAGATAATGAAAAGCTGCATGTTAAGTTTACTTATAGACAAAGAACATTGTCAATGCACGTCATGAAAGAAATTTTCAGAAAAATGGGTAACAGCTTGTTCTGTTTGTGACTGATAAAACCAGATATGATGTTCATAAGTAGACCACTGGAGCTATTGCAATGTGCTTATTTGTGGTTTGACCAGATATTCAGAAAAATGCACAAACCATTCTTTAAAACGTACATGGAATAAAGGTATATAAATGCACATCAGATACAGCCAGCATGGTGGCCCTGTGGGCAGTGCTGCTCGCTCACATGTCCAGGGTGGGGATTTGGACCATGCCTCCGGCTCAGTGCGTGTGCCGTTTCCATGTGCCGTGTGGGTATCGGCCGGCTACTCCGGTTTCCTCCCGCAGTCCGAAGACATGCATTTAGGCTAATTGGTGTCTCCAAATTGTCCATAGTGTATATGTGTGTGACCTGCGATGTGTGTGACCTGCGATGGGCTGCCAATCCCGTGACCCTGATTCCACACGATTCCCTTTGCCTGAAGGTGGATGGGTTAAACATTTAAATGGTAAAAAATTTAGAACAAATAAAGCCATTAAAAATTGTACTGATCATACTTATTTTTAAACTGACAATTAACATGAAAATCCAATATTTCACTTCTTAAGATAAGCGGGTGACACTTTATTTGGATAGTCAACCTATTGGGTATTTGTAACATTTCAACAAATTATTAGTTGAGATTCAACAATTCAGTTGTTTTGCTGCATCTGTGGATGTTTAACAGAATTCATAGTGTACAGCGTATATGAAACGATTCATGAACATATTCTTAGAATAACTTAATTAAATTTGATTACTCACTCAACCAATATTATATGAATTGTTGAATCTCAACTAATAAGCTGTTGAAATGTTACAAATACTCTGTATGCCCTTTGTAAGCGTACTATTCAAATAAAGTGTTCCAAATAAGCGATTAGAAGATGGATGGATGGATGGATGGAGGGATGATGGATGAAATAGAGATCTAAAATGTTTAAAGGCACTTCCATTGACACAATAACACCAACTTCTAATTAAACCTAAATTATACAAATTATTTTATATTTTAAACCCCACATTTTATTTTTCATCTATTTATTCTGAATATACTTCAGTTAATAAATAAGGCCATTTAATTGTGGTTTTAAACTCACACTAATATCATGTCATTTCAAAATCAATTAGCACAAGGGCACAGTTGGCAGCTGAACGGGCTAATCATGAAATTATGCAAACTAACAAAGACACATAGAACTTCGTAATACGAGGATTGAATTAATCATTGGATTACAGCTAAACTGTTTTCCATGTCAACAGGAACAACTCGGAGAGATATTTAGACTGCAGATGAACTTGTAATCTGCTTATATCAGCAAGACATGCTGTAGCTTAAGGGGAGCAGCAAAAATAATCTGTTAGCAAGACATACTATTTGTTCCGTTGTATTCCAGCTCAACAGACGCACTCCCATTAAAGCCGAACTAAAAAGAAATGACATGGCATTTCCTTGTTTTTTTTCATGGACAACTGTACAAAAGATGATTCTTTGTTATGTGCACAATATTACCAAAAAGCGCAGTCAAAACACTGTGTTTAATTGGACAAAATGAAGGAATATTCCTTGTAAAAATACTCCTTCCACAAGAACAGTCCCCCAAAGAAGTCATTTAAATTATTAGTGAGAATTATAACATAGTTGATTACAGCAACCAATAAATTATGTAATCCACTTGCACAATAACAAATAAAAATCATTGATCCTTAAGTTAGCTTTTACTACATATTTGCCTTCTTAATATTCATACACTAATACAACAGACTTAAATTGGAACAGCAATAAAGGCATTTACAGTAATTAAAGCATTTAGTTACATTCTGAGAAACCAGGAAGCCACTTTTCAGTGCGTCGTCCTAGTTAGTAAGAGATTAACCAAAATATTGGCACTGGGAAGTAAGGGTGTAGGTAATTTTATTAAACCTATAAATCATAAATTCTGAAGTGCAACCTTACTGTGGTACAGTACACACTGCTGTACAGACAAGAAAAAAGACAGACAAAAGGAGCTTCAGAGATGGTGCTATGGACTGAAATAAAACAGAAAAAAAACAAATCATGCCACTGCAGAAACACAGTTAAACATTAGACAATCATATTAAATGTAAACAGCAAAAATGTTCTGTCTGCAACAGACAAACCATTAGACTGCAGTGTATGAATCTTCATTACTTAAAAGTTTGTTTAATGTAAAACACAATGTAGAAGCATTTCATACGTATCCCTCAAGATTTTAAACATGAGTGCTACTTAATTTCATGTATGACTTGTCATGACATTCATTCATGTCTTATTCACGTTTGCTATGTGTGAGATGCCTGGAAATGTACCTGAGTTGACTACATTTGTGTGTACAGTGTGTTTCTTACACAAAGATAAAGACAAAGTTAGTGGACCATGATACAGTTACACTTACCTAAGAAAAAAAGTTACTTACTGTATTAATGGGAAGATTGAAATACAGTGTGAGTAATATGTGCACAGTTTCTCTCACAATCTAATAGTGACAAAAACATGCTGAAGAATAACCAAGCATACACACGTCGGACGACTTTCGTTTAAGATTTTCAAGATGGACTGTGAACATTATTATGAATATTCCTATGCAATTTTCTCACTATTTTTATCATGGATTATTCCATTTAATTTAATATATTAAAAGGTAATTTAAGTAGCTTTAAAACATACAGTTTTAACATGTAATTTACCATGTAAATTTCCTGTTTATCGTTTAAAAAACTTTTAAAGTACATATCCAAGTTTATGGAACACATCTACTGTTCAATTTAACTAGAAAAAATGATCGACCAGTAATATTAATGATAAAAGGTATTGTAACTGAGAATATTAATGTGTATGCATGTATGTATGCAAACACACACACACACACACCCACCCACACACACACACACACACACATATCCATATTTTTGTACGATCCATTTATTTTTATGAGCAAAACCCTAATGCCAATCATGACACCCAGCCCAATCTTTAAACAAAAGTAACCAAACAAAATACAATACTTTTGGCCTTTTAGATTTTGATTGCAGTCACAGATGTTTGTAAAATTTAGTTTCCCCTTGCAGGGACACAAAAAATGTCCTCAAAGCATTAAAAAAGGAGATTTTTCATGGAGACATTTGGTTCCTACAATGTAGTACATACATTCACACTTACAGACAGACACACACTCCTACAAAACTTTTCAATTACCTGTACAGTGGATTCAATGAAAATTAAATTTACATATGCATTGTGAAGATTTTTTTCTAATTTTATTTTTTGACAAATGAAACTTGATAATTGTTGCTAAATTCATAACTTTTTTCTAAACATTAGAAGCTGCTAGGCCTGATGGTTGCTGCTCACTTAGATTCTCAGACTTCAGCCATGGCCCCACCGCAGAGGACAGCGGGAAGGGGACAGCGAGACATTTTCTATTTTCATTTCTACTTTGCTGGTCAGAAAATGTAATTATTGTTCTCCTTTCTCTGTCAGACATTTAGGGTAAATTTAATATGCTCCTAGAATTTGATACATCAGCTAATTTAGATGAAAACCCCGTGACATGTACTGTACCTTGTGACATCGCCACAGAAATCACAACTCTTGGCCTATCCCTTTCAGACATTAAAAACAGAAGAAACACCTAAACGGATGGATATTCAAAGAATCCAATTTTATCTGCAAAAATATTTTTAAAACAACTGTACAGAAAGTGTAGCAAATGAATTATTTCGGATATATGGTGTTTAGATTAACACACGATGCACTAATTTCATCACATCTGAAAAGTACCTGAATTCTTGTGCACCTTTTTCATCAATGTCTGATGAGAACATCTCATTGGGAAATTAAGGAACTTGTTGCCCATGGATGACAAGCTAGAGAATAGTCAGACGGGCAGTGTGTCGCCCCAGTGAAACATAGCTGCCACACAGAGGAGCTCAGGGTATACAGGTCAGCTTCCGGTATCTCAGCTGTGTTTACCATTACTGTGTATGAGCTTGCAAAACCCCTCCTCAGTCTGAACAGATTGATGCATTCCTGCCAAGTGCTGAATAATTCAAATTACATTAGAATTAACATGAATGCTTGGACATGAAATTTAAATTGATATGATATTAAATTTAACATTGTACCTAAACATTGTTTCCTAAAAAACACACTGTACCTAAAAAGTACAAGTGTACTGCTGTTTACTTATTTACTTACGTATAATATGTAATATGCTTGCAAGTATATTTACTTATAAATTAGGGCTTAGTATAGTCATCTTAAAGTTTCTGAGGTTTGCTGAAAAACGTTAAATAAAATATCATGGCAACCTAGAAACAAATTTATTTAAATGTCTACAATTAAACCCACACAGCGGTCTCATTTGCATAATAAAATAATAATAATAATAATAATAATAATAATGGATTGTAGTATTAAATCATAAAAACAACAGCAACAAATATCATGTGTTCAGTAATGTAAATATGTTCACAAATGCACAGTACAAGATTACACTATATATACACAAACATTCACACACACACATGCACACACACACACACACACACACACACACACACACACACACACACAAACACCTAAAAGATCTTTCTGGCACAGCAATTCGCATGATCTGTTTTCCGACAGAGCCAGCATGAGTGCCGAATGTCTGGTATAAACTTTGTCGGCCCATTGTGGTGACCTCAGCTTGTACTGTAGTAATACGTAACATGGTCACATTCCTCCCTACATGCTACGACTCCCTCTTCCCGGACTCCCTCCACCACTCCGCTCTACAAAGACTACACAGCCACTCCAACATCTTACAACTCAAAACAAGCGTTACTACACTAACAAATACAGTAAACACAAAGCACTAAAGCAGTCAATTCTGCTTCTTCATTTTGGGCTGCATTGGCATTATTTTATTTTATATATATTTTGATAATACGTAATAATAATGATCTTACAAGATTTCATAATAAATAATACATGTTATTTACAAATGAAACATTCAATAATGTCATGGCAAAATAATTACAATAACTGTAATAAAATAATATTTAAACTATTAAATTTACACATATATACAGCATCAGATCAACTAAACATATTAAGGATGCATATCTTTAAAAAGTTTTAATGAGGTACAGTAGAATATGACATACATCCAAATGCTCATTATTAATTCTAGATGAGAAAATAGCCACTACCATCCGCTTTGTTCAGGTGAAGAGCGAGCGCTGCTGCTTCTACTTACAGTGCTACACTTTGCAGTCTCCTAATGGACTCCGTAGGCCGGCCACTGCACTTTACCTGGCATGGCGCACTCCAAAAGAAGAAAGGCATTTTGTAGAACCCTCTACATCAAAACGCAGGACCACACCAGGTACTAGAAGCCATTCACAATGTTATAGCCAAACAACCAGAAACACCACAGGAACAGAACAATCAGAGAACACTCAAAGCTCAGCCAATTAAAAATAAAATCCCTCCCTTTTCCTCAGTCTGAAAGACAAGCAGGAAATCACCACTTAATTTAACAAACATTTGCCTCAACTCAGGAACTAAGCTGGACTTTTAACAGCTTTTTTGATGCACGTGATGTGTGTAAGTGAGGAACACGCTGGCATGTTTTGTTGTGGGACAAGCCAGCCAGGCTATAGAGAGCAATGTCGTGGTAGCTGAGAGATGGCAGCACCATCTACTGACGGCTATGGATAGAGGAGGAGAAAGACCAATGAGAGAGAGAGTCTGTTCCAGTTCCCTTTAGAGCAAATGAAAGAAGCAACTCATACATCAGTCCTCATTTTCCTTAAAAGACAACGCTGACTTCTACTGATTAAATAATCAAGCTGATTGCATAGCTATCACAATGATTTGTTTGGGTTTTTTTCTTGAAAATGTTTTTCTCAGGAAATAAAATATCCAAAAACGCTGCTCCGTCTCAGTGGACACTGTGGGCTCACAGCTGAGTAAATAAGAGCCCAGTGACAGATACCTGGTCTGCTGGGTACCATTGTAACTAAAAAAGAATCAAGGAATAATTATTGTGGAACAGAAGCAACACAAGGTTAACAAGAAAAATTTAATGAAAATCTACACCCTCAGTTTCTCAGATCAGCCCATAAACATGTTTATGTTACATCAATTCTTTTTTGAATAAACACTCTTTTACAGATAGTATGTATTTATACAGCTGGACTTTCCTGAAGCTGTTAGGATAAAACATCTCCAGGCTATAACAACAACGCTACGGCCAACAGCAGTACAATCAAGCTTAAAACTTATTCATCACTCTGCTTTAGCTGTGCCCTAATCCATTCACCCTTATTATAACTAATGCACAGAAATAGTATATTAATAACAGCATAACAGTATATTAAAGCATGAATATACATACTTGCACAGGTATATAATATATATATAGAATTAACACACTTAAATTCACTTCTTTTGAAACTGGACTGGGGATATTTAAATACTTGGGAGTATTTAACTCGACACAGCCTGAAATGAGCTTGGCTATCCCCCCCATTAGAAGAATTTGAGGTCAGTGAGAGTAAATACCATAACAGACTGGTATGCCATCCAGGGCCACCCCGGCCTCATACTGGGCACCGCCTGGAATAGGTTGCAGGTCCCCTTCACTATCTTGACCAGCAAAGTCAGTCATGGATGAATGGATGGATGGATGGGAAAACAGCTAAATATTACTTTCCAGACTGAGAAAAGCTAACAATAAGATAGGTAGGTGGAGTGATCATACATTTTTCTCTTAATGCAGGCCATGAAAACATCTCTAGTCCACCTGGTAACCCTAAATTTGGCATGAAGACAACTACTCCATCTAGTGATCTTTAAATGAGAAGTGCACAGACACATGCACCTGTCACGTACCCTCCATATCACTATTTTGAGTGGGAATTCATTAAGCTTGCCTTAAGTCATCCCAGGGCACTAAGGCAATGCATTGAAACCCAATACCAATTATGCATGTTCATTTCAGGGGAAATGGCTACTCCGCAGCCTGGATCAATGGGGATAGCTCAAGTCAAAGGAATACAATCCATTTGAAAATATAACACGGCACCAAGCAAAGCTTCTATCAGCTGATTAGATTCTCGCTCAAAGCTCTGAGCTTAATTTTTTCAAGGAGCTTTACTTGGAAACTGGCAATGATCTTTGGAGGGGAGAAACAATTTCAGCCTGGGGATGTTACTCACACATCCTTTACCGTTTATAGCCAAAACTCAGTTCATAACAATCTGTGCACATTCTCATAGTGGCTTTACTGCTGTTACAGTAACTAAATCAATTTATCTCATGAATATTGAGGCTGTCAGAATGATGCACCATCTGAACCGAACATTTGTGGTCAATACAGACAGTCTCCAGGCCCTCTAAGTCTGTCTTTAATTCAAATTTGTAGTCGAAAAAATAATAATGCAGTGCATAATAGTGATAATAATAATACAGTTATACATAAGAGTGACTACATAGAGTGCTGTACTGTATGTCGAGTCGATGAACGGATGAACTTGTGCGATGTTTTAATGAACGTGACAAAGTAGCATGTATGTTCATTATTACAAACCATTGTATGTAACCCAAATATTTTAATATAACAGGCTTTACGGCAGTTTGTTCTTAACCTTGGCACTGCCTGTAATAGTCAACGTGAATATCCCTGGCAGGGCTTATGATACTGTCATCTCTGAGTACATTTAATTTTAGCCATATTCAGCTTGAAATGTGGAAAGACACGCTTTATAGATTGCTGTTTCCTGTTTCTTTCTCTTTTTTTGACTAAAGCCCCCAGGGCCAATTTGAATCCCTGTTCATTTCCTTTCCTGGCAGTTATGTGAGTGTGCAGCATGACCATTTTCCTCTTAATATGTCAGTAATTTAGCAATGTGTAAACTAATTATGCACAGATATTACAGTAATAGGTTCAGGGAGCAGTAAAAAAACAAATCAATGTGTTTTCAGAGAGGGCATTAAATTGGATTGAGTTATTATAATCACGTGTCAAGTGCTGATTATGTTATGAAAGTGAAAAGCAGATGTCAGCCACAGGTCAATACATAAACCTCTATGCTCCATAAAACCCATGTAAACCCCTCGTGTCCATACCACCCACACACAACTTGCCCCCACTTCTCCTGTCTGCTGAAGGCAGCATTAATATAATCTCTCAGCAAATCACCCCCCCAACCCCACTTGGTAAGATGGTTAACAGTACAAAGCTGCTACGCAGTAAGGGGACCCCGAATAATGAGGAGGGATGCAGGGGGCTGCCATCTGACTTTAAGGGAACCTGTGACGATGGGAAGGGATACAGGGGCTGGGCCGCCCCTTTAAGGGGACACAGAATGATGGGGAAGGATGTAGAGGCTGGGCCGCCGCTTTAAGGGGACCCAGAATGATGGGGAAGGATGTAGAGGCTGGGCCGCCTCTTTAAGGGGACCCAGAATGATAGGAAGGACGCAGAGGCTGGGCCGCCTCTTTAAGGGGACCCAGAATGATAGGAAGGATGCAGAGGCTGGGCTGCCCCTTTAAGGAGACCCAGAATGATGGGGAAGGATGCAGAGGCTGGGCCGCCCTTTTAAGGAGACCCAGAATGATGGGGAAGGACGCAGAGGCTGGGCCGCCCCTTTAAGGGGACCCAGAATGATGGGGAAGGACGCAGAGGCTGGGCCGCCTCTTTAAGGGGACGCAGAATAATGGGGAAGGACGCAGAGGCTGGGCCGCCTCTTTAAGGGGACCCAGAATGATAGGAAGGACGCAGAGGCTGGGCCGACTCCTTAAGGGGACCCAGAATGATGGGGAAGGATGTAGAGGCTGGGCCGCCCCTTTAAGGGGACCCAGAATGATAGGAAGGACGCAGAGGCTGGGCCGCCTCTTTAAGGGGACCCAGAATGATGGGGAAGGATGCAGAGGCTGGGCCGCCTCTTTAAGGGGACCCAGAATGATGGGGAAGGATGCAGAGGCTGGGCCGCCCCTTTAAGGGGACCCAGAATGATGGGAAGGACGCAGAGGCTGGGCCGCCTCTTTAAGGGGACCCAGAATGATGGGAAGGACGCAGAGGCTGGGCCGCCTCTTTAAGGGGACCCAGAATGATGGGGAAGGATGCAGAGGCTGGGCCGCCCCTTTAAGGG
>JABFDZ020000022.1:929587-943310 GCA_019775955.2 Pollimyrus isidori
TTAAGGGGACCCAGAATGATGGGAAGGACGCAGAGGCTGGGCCGCCCCTTTAAGGGGACCCAGAATGATGGGAAGGACGCAGAGGCTGGGCCGCCCCTTTAAGGGGACCCAGAATGATGGGAAGGACGCAGAGGCTGGGCCGCCCCTTTAAGGGGACCCAGAATGATGGGAAGGATGCAGAGGCTGGACCCAGGAGGATGGAAAGGGACACGAAGGTGCCCTGTGTGGAGAGTCTTCAGGATCCAGGAACCCTGGGTATTCTAAAGCAGGGCTTCCCAAAGTGGGGGTCGTAATGATTTCCAGAATATGCTTAGAAAATTCAAAAAACCTAAAAATAAAAATAGACTTTGATTTTAACAGATTATTATAACTCGTTTATACTTTACTGATTATTATAGTTGTGATAGATCTAAAGGTAAAGTTTGGGAACCTGTGCTCTACGTCACAGTGAAAACTTTGACATGAAAATAATTATTGCATTTCAGCGAATGGTGGTACATCGTGGTGCACATGGCGTCAACTATGTGAGGAAATGAATTAGCTCTTAAATTAGGGAATATATGAGTCTGTCTGCATTTCAGCTCTGCGGCCTGTCTGCGTCTGCATCTCTGTCACAAACGAGACCCTCGATCACCACAGAAGTCATCGTTATTTCCTCTGGCATCGTTAACTTCATTCGTGACCACAGCCTTCTTAGACACCTCAGAGGGAGCCAGCAAAGTAAAAACGGAGCCGCGGCGGCTATTTAGAACTAAACCGCTTGGAAGCGCATACTTCGGTTACGAAAACCAATAGAATGCAGAATTTATGATCCAAATCCGCGGTACTTACAAGTCATAAAGACGCACACGACTGCTACGTATCTACAGCCAAATTGAACAATACTGAACCCTAATAGGATTTTCTCCTTCAATATCAGCCTGCACTACTCATGGGGAAGTTCTAGCCTTTGGACAAGCGATGGTGTTATTGTGAGATGAATCTGACACAGGGAGTACCAGTATAAACACAGCAGAGTTTGATGGGACGAAGACTACAGGCTGTGGGTGACACGAAGAGGGCGTCCGAATCTCTAGCTAACTCACACACGCTGCTCCCATACGGCCACATTACAGTCCAGCTAATTTCGGGACCATTAGCGTCAACTAAAATTAGCTGCAGCTATGACATTAACCTGCAAGCCACTTGACATACTACATGCTAATTTTCAATGTTTATTACGTGAAGCGCTAAATGACATAGGTATTAAAACCTCATCCAGCTACATGACATGTATATCAGAACGTCATTGTAAAAAGTATTCATTGGGCTTTACTGCAGAGCCTCTGCTCTCCGTGAAAAGCGAGGTGGAATCAGAAAACTATCAGAGCATTACACACATGTGCAAGGAAACTCATATTAAGGGAAACTTGTCTGGGAGCAATTATAGCCATCAAGTTCACTGTGTGTTATGATTTATTACCTTTTGTTTAGAATGTTTAAAAAGAGGCTGGTTCCAAAACACCATTCTGTAGCAAACATAAATAACTGAGCCGTTAGCCGGAGGTCAATTTTGAATATTCAGTCCAAATTGTTCAAACAACAATAACAAGTTTTTTCCATCCACTAGCTGTGGAATAATAGCATGTTGAAATGTTCAGCCATACATCTTAATTTGACAAACTTGTCTATAACTAATGGTAGTAGGTGAAAATATTTTGAACACATATATAAATAATAACATGTATCAGTATAATTTAGTGATAAATAATCATGGACTTGAGAAATAAATTTATTTTGTTTGCATCAACTTAATTTTGTTTTAACCTTCTAAATTCTAAAATTTATTTTTCATTATTTATCTTTTAGTTATCCTGGTTAGGATCTTAGGGGGGATCTATCCTAGGCATAAGGGGCACAGGGATGGGGTTCACCTTGGATGGGATTCCAGTCCAATGGCAAACATTAAAATCTTTTTTATCTAGCCAGGGAGAGAGGATAAAAATATAAATCAGACATTTATAGGGAATGTGCAACATTTAAAAGACTTTTAAGAAAAAGGTGATGGAATTCCTCAAGCTCCTATGGAGAAAATATCTGCAAAGTGTCAGGCTCAATTTTTAAAATGAGCTATACAAGTAACAATTGCTCCATTGATTTTTTTCACTTCTCTTTTCCATCTGAAGCCAAATATGTGTGTACACCATCTGTCGATTCCATCAATAGTTTTAAGACGTGTCTAGTCGGCATACGAGTCGGCGCGAGTCGATTGCAGCCAGTATGGCACTGGGGCGCCATTAGGATGAGACGGTGAACTTTATACCATCAGGAAGGAGGAAGTCTATCTTCTTCTCATTAGCTTTTACCATAGAATTTTGCCACAAATGCTACTCTTTGTTCTTGACTTCTGGCACCAGACGTCACACACGCTCCTATGACTTTTCAATAATCATAAGTGCAATTTCTTCCTCTTATACAACACTGACTCATAAAACAACAAAAGACATATGTAGTCCCAGTTAAGTAGGCTGCTTTTCTTGGGGTATTTGCCAATTCATGAGCAGAATATCTTTGTTTGAGAGAGGTATTGGGGTCATCTTTGTCATGTACATGGTTTTACCCTGATCTAGAAGTGGGCTTTTACTTATTTTGGAATTGAGTAACACCCTCACACTTGCACAATATACTGAATCCTGTCCATAGGATGCCTTCTCTCTGGATGACCTTTGGAAAAGTTTGGTCAGTTTTCACCCTAAGGCAGTGTTTCCCAATCTGATCTTCGGGGACCCACAGTCGGTCCATGTTTTTGCTCCCCCCAAGTTCCCTACTGTCTGTGGGTCCCCGAGGACGAGATTAGGAAACACTGCCCTAAGGTACTGAACATGTGGGGCTTTGCAGCCGCTGTGTTATATCCCGAAACCTTTCCTGTGGTGTGGTTACGGGGAGACCAGGCCTGCAGCATGCATATTCTGGCTGATCTATACTTCCTGGGGAAGAGCAAACTCTTACACTTAAAATAAATAAAAATGGACACATCTATTATAATCTCTTTGAATTTACCCTTGTCCAATATGGCACAGCCTCAGTGACCTGTCAGAATTTCCTAGCGTCTTCTGGCACACAGCCACAGTGCAAAAGGGTATAGATTCCACTTACAGCCTGCGGCGGGGGCCGAAGTGGACAGCCGGGGGACACCGAGGAACCGGGCAACGTCTCCTCTCTGCAGACGGTGACGGCACATGGGGCTAGGTTTACCTGGAGCTACAGTAGCTGTCGGGGGGGTCACTATCGATTGGACTGGAAAGCTATGGAGCTGGCATTAAATCTGGAAGAATGGAAGCAATATTGATTGATGGGAACAGGCCAGTTAACACTATATATGGCGATGGCTTTGCTTCTCTCCAGAAGAATAAACCCCATAATATGTGGTAAGTGATGGCGAGGGGGGTCGCAGTCACTCCCCGACGACCCCGACCCTGTTAAAGTCAGATGGATTGCCTCTAACACAATTATGATTGATATGATCAAATTACATAACCCGCTATGCCGGCACTGTGGGCTTTCTCAAGTGGGCCCATTGATTTTTCATTAGGATGGTACTCAACACATCATAGAACAGAGGCTCAAAAGTACTGCAGGCAGAAGTGTGGTTTATGTTATGTTTCAATACTCCTTCATCAAAGAAAAACAGGTGACCGGCTAACAGGATCATGCACTCACCTCATCAGTCAATGCTACCCTACATGCACCAGGAGACACACAGCTCACAGATACATGCACAGGGCCAGTGTATGGCTCACTAGCTTACAAGGATGTGTCTGTAGTTTGACAGATGGGCCCCCAAGTGAGGCCCTTAACCCCCAGTCTCACCCTGCCTTCTCATTTGTATGTCACTTTGGATAAAACCATATGGTAAATAAATTAAATGTTACCTAAAATACACATGTATGGGTGTCCTGCTTGATTATGAAAGAGTTTCGCAAAACAAGAAAGTCAAAAAACAATTATAATTTCAGACTAACACTTCTGCTACACAAAAAGCACTATATTTTGCATATACTACTTCAAATATTTGCACCAAACAACTTTCCATTCAAAACTGAGTGAGCTTATAAATAAATCATTACTTAGATGATGTCATGTTACTCAAAGACACAAGAACACTGATGTGTTATCCTATGGAATCTGTTCCTTATGTAGTATTCTTTCAGAAATGACTAATTTCCTTAATAAGTATGTTTCTTCAGGATAGAACATGCACACACAGAAGGCTCATGGTAAGATTTGACAGCTGAGTTTTTCATATGAAAGTTCAGCTCCTCCAGTATGTTCCATCAGCCCTCCTGATGCCTCCTGAGATCCATCTCCCAGCTTCCATTCCCATCCCTTCTTGCCATCTCGGTGACACACACTGCAGCTGTGTAACTCTGATCACTGGACCACCATGATGGCCCCTGGTCATCAGCATGCAATTTCCCCTTCCTTTTATCCCAGTGAAAAGAAGACCTTGCCTTTGACCTCTCTATCCAAACATCCTTTGTTTGGACATGGAGGCAATCGGCCAGAGAAAAATAGTTATCAACTGCCTGGAGCTCACCGATCACTTCCCAGCAACAGGAACAAAAATGAGCTCATTGTCCTATCTTCCATGGTAAGGTGTGGTAGTGGAGGGTGACAGGAAGGCCTACAACAAGGCCAACAGGAAGGCCTACTATAAGGTCGACAGGAACCCCTACAGGAAGGCTCACTGGAAGGCCTGCAGGAAGTTACACAGGAAGGTCTACAAGAAGGCCCACAGGAAAACCTGCAGGAAGGCCTACATGAATGCCTACAAGAAGGTCCACGGGAAAGTCTACAAAAAGACCCTCAGGAAGGTCTGTAGGAAACCTTGCCTTATGACCAATTATTTAATGAGTTTTTGTTCATTAAAACATTGCAAAATGTGACAGCATGAGCCTTGGAAATGACATTGTACAATTAGCAGCAACCACAATGGCCTCACTCCTGACGATTAAACAAAGAAATAAAGAAAATAAAAATGAAGTCCCTATACACTGTTATTTATGTTCAGAGGAAGCTAAGATACTTGATGCACTCACAACTCAGATGTGTTATATATACCTGCTATACACACACACATACATATACACAAACATATATCTAGATTTGTAAGAAGGACCAGGTTGACCAGTGCCCCAGTAATGTTACTCTAATTGTTTTGCATGTAAAATTGCAGAGGGCATCACTGGGGAACAAATGATGTTTCACTACCAAAGAAAGGTCATTTAGGTAGCAGCTCACAAAAATGGTGATGTATAAATTATTATTTTTTCTATATTGCCATTTATGCTTCAGGGTCTACCTTAACTGTATTTGTTTGCATCATGCTAATGACAGTTTTTTTTTTAATCCTTTGTTTGTTTTTTCCACAATTATGGAGTCCCCTTGCCACATCTTGCTCTCCATGAAACACACAGATAGATACAACCAAGCTTGGGGCTCACTTGCAGCGCAGCCCCCTGAAGCTGGGTGTTAAGGGTCTAAAGCTGGGTGTTGAAGGTCTATGGATTGGTAACTATTCTGCCAAGGCCAGGGCTCAAACCAGCGATCTTCTTATTATAAGCACAGAGACTTAGCCTGCTGAGTAATTTTGCGTTGCAGATATCCATATCCTGAGGAACTTTATAACAGATGGATCTGCATTGAAGCATTAGCCTCTTAAAGAAAACAGCTTCCAACATTTTCAGTCAATTTCACCTACATATGTAAACAAGTTGGTAACACTTTACTTGACAGGGCAGAAATGCTTAGTATTAACTCAGTTACAGTACTAGAGAAATACAAATCATGAACAGACACAGTCGTTACTTGAGATAAAAGTTGCATCCTGGTTCATTAATGAGGAACAAACATGAGATCAGTAAATCACATTATTCTTTACATGTTCCTTCAGTTGTTCCTTCAGTAGTTCACAAAAGTTTACAGAATTAAGAGATATAGTAACAAATATACCGTAGTAACTGCTTGAGATATAACATACGACATGATTCATTAATGAAGAATTAATATGACATCGGTATGTAACTAAGCCTTAATCTGTGGTTAATTAATACATAAGTAATAGCAAAATACTAAATTATTTATGCCCCATCAAGTAAAATGTTACTAAGAATTCTCACTACGAAACAAGAGCTACTTACTTTGGGTGAAACCATTGTGTGCAGCTCTTAGTGTGTCGTACCTCAGGCAATTTCATAACCTAACACTGTTGTATCACCTTGCTCTGTCGTTAAAGCATTGGGCAGGCTGACTGTGACAGAAGCAGCAAAGGTGCAGTGTTTCTGAATTATTCACTAACAGGGTGTCCCTGTACAGCTTACTCCTTTTTTAAACCAAACAAGCGATAAGCTAACAGACTGCTGTCACTCCATTTCATGAACCATTTCACCAAAAGACACCAAAACAGAAGGTAGCGAAAAGCAGATCCTCACAGATTTCAATAATAACATCATGCCCCGTAAAGTTTACAACCAGTAGAATGTAAAAAACTTGTAAAGATGCTATTGGGCGCTGCACTGTGCAGCACGGCCTAGGGCTGCACGCCGAACTTCACGCAAGGTGTCGATGCTGCCAGGCGCTACATAAATACTCAGCTGCAATGATTTTGGACATTAAAGGGTTTTGATTCAGATCATAATGGTTAACAAATCAACCGCTATGGATTATGTGCTCTGGGAATCAATAGCGGTTGGATAGAGGTCATGAAGCTTTTACTCAGACTTTAGCGTTTAATTTAGCCCTGCTATTCAGCTTTGGACTCAGAAAGGATCGGTAGTGAAGAACATACGACCTGACAGCTATTGCAAAAAAACTCGATGGCTATTGTGCCCTGTGAATACTGCAAAGCCTTGCTCAGCAGCAACAATTACTTTTGAAAGACTGCATAGTGTGTTCAGCATATACAGCAATGGCTATAGTCCGAATATTGTTTTATCGAATAAATGAAACATACAATTATTCTTATAGTGGTAAAAGGACTTGGCAAAATATTTTTTTAGAAAAAATATCAGTAGATATAATGCATTTTCAAATATTATGTTTTGTTACAATCACCGGGTATCACCGAGAAACCCTTCGAGGACAGGCAGCTGAGCGGCAGCAGAGAGAAATGGCATGGATTGATAAACTGCAGCCTATTGCAGAATCTGGCAGGCACATTCCAGCTGTCTGCAAGGCATTTGCAGAAGAAAGCCGGTGCTTTCACTTCCAGCAGCACACGACTAACACACTCTCACACGCAGATTGATGCATTACGGTGCCAGTAGAAAAACCAGCAAGTTTACTCACCTGTACCTTTTCAACAATCGAGCCCCCCCGAACAAAAACATCGTAAAGCAGCAGCTTTCACCCATAGATCACAAATGTGCCCTGCAGCCTAATAATACCAAGTTTCACATTACTAATTATTTGCAAATATCCAACTTTCCTGAATATGTATATATATACGTATATATATTTTTACTGATGTTCCTGCTTTTGTAGCATCAATAAAAAAGTCAAGTTCAGGCTTTTAAAAGTTGAGGTAACCCATCAATCTGTAGGGTTTTGGATCTGCCACGCCATTAAAACTATTATTAAGGCCCTGGAACATAAATCCAGCGGTGGAGGGGGGAGAAAACAAATCTGACAACAATTAAATAAAAAACTGCGTTTGTACTCGGGAAGGAGTAGCTGTCGTAATCCAGATGCAGACAGACTACGGGAAGACATGGAAGTGCCATTAAGGAGAGAGGGGAAGCATAAACAGCTGCTTCCAGAGCTGGTTTACACAGAATGCCATGTTTCACATTCTCCTGGGCCTTTTGTAGTTCTGTGCGGCAATACCGCAGCCTGGCGCGGCAGCCAAACCCACCTCACATGGCGTGCACGTGAGGGAGCAAGCTGGGGGGGGTCATTTCTACACATCCGGCATGTTTCCTTACTTTACGCTACATACCGGACCAGGAGATTTAGCCCATGAGGCCAGGGATTCCTTGCTTGCATTCTCCGCTTTAATTGGACACATTTCTTACATGTCCTGTGAGCTTATTGTCCTTCAGTTAAGAATTTATCACACAAATCCTGCTGTTATAAAGCCCCAAAGAAAAAGTTTGCCTTTAATATTTTTTGTAAATCAAACAGACCAACACACTGTACCTGGCTGCTAAGGAGTTCTCTATGATGTTTCTGTGCAGACCCCTTCATTAGCTCTTGACTACCTGCAATCTGGAAATGATTACACTGGGGGGGGGGGGGGTCACTGGATACCCCACATGTAAATCCTGAGTCACTTCAGATGAAATTGGGTGTAAAGATCCCATTTCCTCTCATTGATAAACTAAAACACCTGTAAGGTGGAGCTGGACATGATGTGTCCATAATTTCCAGACCCCTAATGTGAAACAATGGTTGCGGTCGAAAAGATAAATGACTCAAAAGCCATAAGCTGGATTTTCCTTCAGCTAAGGGTCTCACACTGGTAATATTTTCCTACGAACTGGGAATTCAAAATAATACCACAGTACATAATAATATACTGTACAGACGCTCCTCTACTTACGAGTGAGATACGTTCCAAACAGCCGATCGTAACTTGAAATGTTCGTAAGTCCTTATTCAACAACACTTTAAGGGTATACGCAAGTTCAAAGAACTAGGATGCTGGGAGTCAATGCTATGCTGCTGCGTGGTGGAAGTAACAGCCAGAAAGCATACTAGGCGGAATTGGCGTGCAAAAAAAAAACAAAAAAAAAAACACAGAAAACAGGAGCCCAATGAACACAATTTTGGACTTATACTCCTCTTCATTTGTATGTCTGAAAATTTGTAAGTTGAAAGTGTGTAAGTAGAGGAGTGTCTGTAATCGTATATGTATGCTTGTTTGATACCATACTGTAAGAGGTTGGAGCACAGATTTAACTAGAAACCTTGGCTTTTATTACAGCTAGAGTCTACCTTATGTTCTGAGTTCTAGGGGATTTCTTTGTGTATTGGGATTCTGGAGAGAAGATTATGACTCAGATGTATGATATTTATATAAAAAATAAAGACTAAAATATGTAAAAAGACATGTAAATAATGCCAAGTACAGCACTGGGACCGAACGCTGTGCTGACTTTAGATATCGTGACGAGTAACACTAGAGTCAAATAAGGCCCCACTAAATGACAGCAAGTATCAGCACCATAAAATACCCTCTTAAACACTCTAAGCTGCAGGGTCACAGATATGTCCTGCAGGTACATTTGGGCTTAATGTAATCTCCTCTCCATGCGGTCACACTGAAACTGTGCAGTCAGACTAGCTGTAAACGTTTATTCTGGTGCACTATCCCTCCAGTCCTATCTGCAGATGAAACGGTCACAGGCACTAGGAGGGCTTCCCTCCCTCTCCTCTCACCGGGGCGCCCGCCAGGAAAGGAGGGAAACTGGGACCCTGACTAACGGCCACCCCCGTCTCTCCTACCCCACAGCCACGATTCACAGGCCAAGATGCCCAACTGAGTGCCACATAAAATTATATTAATTCCACAATTTAATGAGACTAATGAACTTGAACAGGTTAACAAAGGTAACAACTGTTTTTTTGGTTCACATCTGAAATAACAAATAATCTAAGCATATACATCAATCTGACCCTGACAAAATAATAATTAAGCCGTTTGTCTTTTGGTTTTTTAGGAGAGGGAATTCCAAAGAAACTTTAGCATGTGCTGTGTTATGGACATCAGGAATTATAACATTTACAAATGTATCATTTTAGTAGCAGTAATTGTAGCAAATTTAAGAATACATTCAATATAATCAATAAATGTATAATACTAATATCATAATAGTTACATTTATTTCTTATTATTTGGAAGATGGTTTATTCAAAGGCTTCAAAGGATTAAATGATTAATTTATATTAATTATTTAGTAATAGGTGGCATGGCGGGCAGTACAGTTGTCCCATACACTGTACCTCAGGGGTTGAGGTGGACCTCTGCATTTTGCCTTATTTTGGAAGATTGATGAATTGATATGATATACTAACAACAGAGAGGGCGATTGTCACTTCCAAAAAATATAACATGTTACACGGGCAAAGTCACAAAATGACTGCGCAGTTCTTCTGGACACAGACATTAATTTCACGCTTGTGTGCATCTTTAATACTCACACTTTAAAATGAGAACAGCTGTACAAATGAGAGCATTATAGGTGCAGACAGCTCCATCCATTTCACAGTGTATTAGCCTTTGATCACTGCTTTAACCCCCAACGCAGTACATTTAACTCTGGGGGGTCTATCACAGGGAATGGGATTCCCCAAGGGGCTAGTGTGCTATAGGTTTGACTGAATCATGTTCTGACAGACGGTGATGCCAAAAGCAGCTACGACGCTTTGGATATGACGGTCGCAGGGACGTGAGAGGTGCTGTCCCAGGCTAATCTGCCAGCAAATCCAATTATCACACGTCAAAATAATGGAGGACTTCAGAGCCTCTCTGGGCATTAATGCGACTTCATCAGTGTTCCTGGCGTGGGGTGGGGGCCAGCCTGTCAGGCGGAGGTAAGCCCCATGGAGACAGTGTAACTAGGAGAATGTAAGAGACACACTTCCTCACAGTAATGTTCTACCAGGTACCACGTGGAGCCATGTGACCTCAGGATTCAAAAACCAAAAATGAACAAAAACCATTTTTACAAGACCGGTAATGATCCAAAATTGCAATGAAGAATAAATTAACTTATTGAAAACAGCCTTTTTTGCCATCTAATTCGTTAAATAAGTAAGTGTGATAGTGTGAATTCAATTGTCATTTATTAAACTATTCTAAGTGCGTTACAACTCTGTCATTGTTTTGTGGCCAGGGTAGTTCCATGAGCAGTTATAGTGAAATACTTTGTTCAGGGGTCTGGCTATCAGCCTACTGGCTACAACTCTGTGTCGTACATCCTGTTCAGTGCAGATATTGGGTATCTACTGAAGGTAATCAAAGGTAAACTGGGCCTCCAGTAAATCTCGCAAATCCACCAGTGAACTACCAGCAGTACCTCCTATAAACATATATACGACCCGATCTACCATTGAAAAGGTCAGAATTTCACACACACTATATGGACACCTGGTCACTACATGTACAGGAACTTTCAAGAGACCAGATTTAAAATCCATAAACATCAGTATGGAGCTGGTTCCCCCTCTGCCGCTATAATAGCCGGCACTCTACTGGGAAGTTTTTCCACAGGATTTTGGGGTGTGTCTGTGGGAATTTTTCTCCATTTGTCCAGAAGAACCTTTGTGAGGTCAGCCACTGATGATGTTGGACATGAAGGTCTGCCTCACAATCTCTCTTCTAGTTCATCCAAATGGTGTTTGATAGTATTGAGGTCAGGGCTCTGTGTGGACCAGTTAAGTTCTTCCACACCAAACCCAACTATGTCTTTATGGACTATGCTTTGTTAACTTGGGCCCAGTGATGTTGGAATAGAAAAGGTCCTTCCCCAAACTGCTCCCACAAAATTGGAGACATAGATTTGTCCAAAATGTCTGGGTGTGCTGAAGCATGAAGCGTTCCCTTCACTGGAACTAAGGGCCCAAGCCCAACCTCGGAATAGCATACAGTACCATTATCCCTCCTCCACCAAACTTTACAGGTGGCACAGTGTGGTGTCAGTCAGATAACATTCTCCTGGCATCTGCCAAGCTCAGACTTACCCATCAGACTGCCAGACAGAGAAGCGTGATTTTGACACTCCACAGAACACATTCCCACTGCTCCAGAGTCCAGTGGCAGTGTGCTTTACACCACTCTGACGCTTGGCATTCAGCTTGGTGATGTGAGGCTTGCATGCAGATGCTGAACCATGGAAGCCCTTTGCATGAAGCTCCCGGCACAGTTTCTGTGCTGCGGTTAGTGCCAAAGGAAGTCTGGAGCTCCACAGTTACAGAGTCAACAAAGCACTGCTGACTTTTACACACTATGTGTCTCAGCACTCGGCAGCCCTGGTTTGCCACTTCATGGCTGAATTTTTGCTCTTAACCACTTCCACTTGCATTAATACCACTTACAGTAAAGTATCTAACAGGGAAGAAATTTCATGAACTTATTGCAAATGTTGCATCCTACGATAGTAACATGCGTGAAATTACTAAGTTCTTCAGAATGACCCATTCTTTCACAAACCTTTGTATACCTGATTGCATGACTAGGTGCTTGATTTTATACACCTGCGGTAATGGGTCTGGATGAAACACCTGGATTCAATGATTCAAGGAAGATGTGTCCCAATACTTTTGTCCATATATTGTAGTTCAAAATTTAAATCTTAGTATTATCACATAATATAATTATGTATAAAATCTGTCATAGTAACATAACGAGTTCATGGACAGAAATTTACTATGAAGTGCAAAAAACAAAACATGAAATTATTTATCACTCTTTTCTGATATTTAATGGAAAAAATAATAAATCTAGAAAATTAATCGAACCTACCCTTAAGCTATCTGAGTTTTGTAAGTAAAGAAAAAAAACATTATTCTAACATTGCTCAAAATATATTAGACATTTCTTGTGGACTGATGAATGAAATGTCACATTCAAGTGCTAGACTGATCAATTTAAAATGCTTATGACAATTACCAGAGTCAGATATACCCTGGAAGCCCAGAAACTGTCAGCTCTGGTTAGGATCCAGCCTGGACTAATAGGATGATTTTTCTCACTAAAGGTGTTCTTTTAACCGTTGTAAATCAATAATTATGAATTATACATGCAATTGAACTGAAGTATAATATTATTCATGTGTCTCATTAACTTCCTGAATTTAGTAGAAGGAAACTCCCTAGAATTTGCATTTATACTGGAGTGGAACACCACCCTCCTTCATATGTTCTATTGTTAGAGGAATTACCCACTTAAAACACAAATTGATGATGCATTAGCATCAGAGTGCCATGCGGTCCTGACGGCAGCCATGTTGGTGCAGAGATATCCACTAGCAAAAGGGATCTTTGCCATCATGATCGGTAGCCCGTTTCACTAGAGCCTCGTCACATGCTGAATTCTAAGTTTATCTTTGCCATATTACAGTAATAAGTATATTCATATATTTCAAGTCAGTTATATTCCCAACCTCAAAAATGTCCAAGAGGATGATCAATGGCTAATTCTGTGCTTTAAAAATATCAGAATCAGACTCATTTATGTATCAGCAAGTACCTCCACAAACTAATTTATTTTGGGGTTGTTGTGAGAAATAAACAAGGACAATCAAGATAATTAATATAATAAATTATGTACATAAAAATAAAATCACACGCCTCATGCAGATAATATGCACAGTGAAGTGTAACAGCAGGTTGGTTGGTTAGCTGGTGTGGGAGGCTAGGTTAGAAAACAAACAGTTTTGCAGAACGGCAGGGCATGGACTGTGTATTTACATGTTTACTTACCCCCTCCCTGAAGTATATCACCCAGGAAGCATCAATACTGAACAATAGCGTGGGAGAGGCAGGACTGTCAACATAAAACAGGGTGAAAGATGCCTGAGAAAATCAGCAAACACATTATGAGACGCGAGCGTGACTGGGCAGCCATCTGTGTGCAGCGAGAGTAACCGGGGGGGGACATTTCGCAGCATCGGGAGTGCTGGCCTATCATTTAGCCCATCTGTCAGGTTATGTGGGGGAGACACGTGTTTGTGAGCGCACCCTA
>JABFDZ020000022.1:947464-966342 GCA_019775955.2 Pollimyrus isidori
CGACTATCAGTCGACTACGGCAAAATCGAACGAATCAGATTCGACTATGAAAATCCTTAGTCGAAAACAGCCCTACTAAAGACCATTCTAGAATCCAGGTTTACAATCGATAAAGCAAATGGCAAATTAAGATAGACAAATTCAATTCAACCTTCTTCATTTCATTATGTGTTACACATGCAAATACTACAAAATAGGGGCCTACTCTCATTTTTCGCATTTGCATACAGGACATAAGAAATTGTGGCAGACATCCTTGGCAAGCTCTCACTTTTTATGTCTAGGAAGATGACCAGAGCATCGCTAAGGACAACCGTGTCTCACAAAAGACACGGTTGGATGTGAACTTCATGTGTGTTTTTGGATGGTTGTCCAAGACAAGACAAACACCATTTTCCTTATACATAATTTTTCAATCATATCCTGAAAAATGCTGCAGATCTTATTCGCACACCTTCACGGAAAAGTCATTGTTTTAAAAGTGACACAAACACAGAGTTCAGAGGTCAAGGTCTGGCAATCAGTGCGCTCTACTGTAATGGTCATCCCTACAAAGTTATCAGACTTATCCCAACACAGCATGTTCTTCAGACAGACCCCTGAGGGAACTTTCTTAATTCCACCTGCCACAGAGTCGCATCAGTAGCTGATATTAGTTCTTAATTTGGATGTATAGCAATGGAAGCAATCCATCAACATACAGTGATCAAAACCCAGTTCTGGGGTTTTCATAAAGATGCTTCGATGCTAACCCTGTTTCTGGGGCAAGACTGATGGTGCAGCCAAAGGCGGGGGCTTTTTTAGCTGCATTATCGCTCCACGCTGGGATACAAAGGAACTACACATTTAAAGCATACAGCTGCGGCCATATGCCACTAAATCTTAATCATAGGATGCACATATTTAGAGTTAAAGTCAGAACATTTAACTAAGAGAATTTACAATATCTAACATCTACAGTAGAAATGCTGCCATGATTCATCAGAAAACCACTCTAAAGATCTAAAAATGTCATTCAGTATAAAACCATTAAAAGTGGAAACCATGATGGTCAGCACTGTAGGTTCATGTGTGTGGCTTTTGCATCTTGTATTTTCGGGAGTTTTCTTTAACCACTTAAGTTCAATGAATTAGCATTTCTGGGTAGAGCGTGTCAGTGCTTCCTGTGGTGAACTGGCATCCAGTCCAGGGTGTTCCCCTGCCAAGTGCCACAGGCTGATGGGGATGGGCTCCAGGCCCCCAATGACCCTGTGTTGGCTACGTGGTCATAGAACAAAGACTGTTCATATATTATATGCTTCTACTGTGTAGCTGTGACTTGTTGTCTGGGGCAATTCCAGCCTACAAAACCTCCCCCAGTTCAGGACGTCAGTACAGATTTGGCATATATTTAGTACTTCACTGTACTCTTTCTCAAGTTGTAATAAACAAAGTACTTTAGTTGGTTTACATGTGGCCTGCAGGTAATACTGACCATGGATCTCAGTTGATATCCTTTGAAGAAGCGTTTACCACATGGAAACAATCAGATAAAATTCACTGGGTTTCTAATTGCTACCAAAATTGCAAGTAAATGAAGATGAAATATCATGAATAAAATATAGAATAGGACATCTATTAAATAGCCTCAGTCTAAGAGGTAGAAAAGATGGGAACATCTCTCTCTGCAGAGAGCAGCGTTGAGCTGATTTCAAAGAATGCGACTCCTTGCAGACTTCAAAGGCTAATATTCGATCCCACTAAATAGTGCCTGCTCACAATTTTGCTCATAATTTGCTTGAGAAAGAATCTGGAAGCAATCTGAGATGGTGGAGCAGAACGCTTCCTGTTCATAAAGTTATTGTAACTGTTGACCTTTCCTACGTTTGAATGGCATTTCCAGCAGAAAGAGCTGCTACCACAGGCGAAAGTGGAATGTTTTAATGCGCCATGTCAGTGCTGCTCAGAGGGCTTCTCTAGAGAAAACTACTTAAAGTATTACTGTCCAGTAAAGTCTTTACTGTAGACCACACTGTAAACCAGAACGCTGGTAGTTTCCTGTTCTCATGACCCATGTGCATACTGTATATATTATTAACAAATAAATAAATCAGCAAATATAGATAGATAGATAGATAGATAGATAGATAGATAGATCCTTTACTGTCATTGCATATTAATACGCAAGGTTACTCAGTTTGCAGCAAAATGTTGAACTTCGCAGCTTAAAATAGAAAATATTTATATAAGAATGCAGTCATGTGAGGTAAAAACAGGTATATCTGATAGTTTTGCAGCCCTGTAGTGCATAAATATCTGTAAAATGACAAGACAATATAATTATAATGCAAAAGGGTTAACCAAACTAATTACATTTTTCGTAAATGAACACATTTTATGGTTGTTAATGGTGACAAACATATATTTTTGCTGATGCACAAGCAACCAACATTTCTATCCATCCATCATCACTTAGCTAATATTGGGTCACAAAATTGCCTACGTAAAAGTTTAACTACTTTAATAATAAACCATACACTTAGATTTTACAGCAGGAAGATAGTAGGATACTATATATCATCCGAATTTTGGGAAAATGCATTTTGCACACTGCATAAAAAGGATATTGTTTAGCTGTTACCAAAGCCCGTGTTTGAGCATTCATGACTGCTGTAGTCTATAACTCTACTCCCCTCTAGTGGTGATTTTGACCATTACAAACCAGTACACAACTAAACTTCTCTTATTCTGACCGAATGAATGTGTTAAACATACAATACATACCTTAACATTGTCGATGTACTGTATATGCCCATATATGTTGAAAAATAGTGACTTTATGTCTAGTAAAATCTTTAAAATTTCCTATGAATAAATGTGCTATTTTAATATTTTTTAATCACTGAGAAACTTAAAAACAAAATTTAATAAATTCTTCATAAACTGATAGCTGAATCATAAAGTATACAATGCAGACAACTTCACTGAGAAAATCTGGTGTCGCTGGAAAATCTGGATGGAAACTTGGGCAAAGTCCAGACCAGGGTGGAGTTGCACACTGCTGCCCTCTCTATGCTCGGGTTTCCCATAGCCCTGATACCAGCCCATTGGGCTTTAACTCTTTAGATGGTTCCCCAGACAAGCTTGAACCATTCAAAAACAAACACGCTATACTGCCATTTTGTCCTGGGTTCTCTCCTCTGGCTGCTGCTGGAGTTGCTGGCTATTCCCACTCTTGTCTGCATGCATACTGTAGATCAGCTCGAGTTGCCAAATTTACATTCACTGACTATTTACATTCTTGTACTGACAAGACCCACTGGATGTGCGTTATAGATAAAGTTATCAAATTAACAAGGAACAGTCAAATGTGTTTCTGTTTGAAGACAGAAATGGACACAGGCAATAGGTTAGACTGAAGATGCTGCGGCAATTCAGTATCCAGCTGTCATGTATTAGCTTCTTACTGTCGCCTCCACACTTCTGGGCTGTGCTTTATTTGAATTTGGGGGCACGCTTGCTTACTCCCGACACTATAAACTAAGATTATTACCCAGTGGCACCTGAGATGCATCGATATGGTGCGTCCCCACACCCACCCCTACACCTTGCCCCAATGGCAGCGCGCCCATCCACGAAGCCCAGTCCGCTTCCATGTGTCCCTACCAGGTATGGGGTCAATTCCACATTAATGCTCGGGAAATAGCCCATTAATATTTCATGGGTTTTTCGTCATGGCTGTTTGTGCCATGCATCAATGCCTGGTCTCCCCCTTGAAAGCCATACATTATAACTATGTTAAAAAATATTTGGTTGTCAGCCTGTGGCAGGCTCATTACTTATTAAGATAAGGGGGGAGAGCACAGCTCAGGTCGAGATTGTGGCCGGCGTTGCATAGGCTGGGGACTGGCTCCCATCTCCCTTCTGCTCTTCAGTTGGGGCTGAGGGGGGTGGCCAGCCAGAGGAAGTACAGAATAACATTTTGTGACATAGCTCACCAGCTCGTTTCAGAATTCCTGTCCGATCAGCTCCCCCAGAGCATCCTAACATGGGTAATCTGACACTGGCCATAAAACTAGGATTTCACATGGATAAGCAGTAAGCATCCTCACGCCATGCTGAAATTGCTTATTATAAATGACCCCAATTGCTGCTCTATTTGGTGTCTTGTTCGCGCATTTTTTTGATGCTAAACAGTAAGGAATACTGTATGCTACAATGATCCATAGTAATCCATCTCATAGGACCGTGGTTTGCTCCTATAGATCAGAAGCACTTATGTGAACATTTGTATACAGTTTCTTATACCTGTGGGATGGAGTTCTATTGCTGTGTTTAGATCAAAAATGTTCTATGGTTGCTTAAAAAGGATACATGTAGATATTACAGTCTATGTTTAACACGGGGGCTTAAATTCCACTTAGCTTGACAACGCTCCTACAATAATTGTATCACTATGAGACCTAACATGTGCCTCTGGCCCCAGGGTAGGTGTAAGAGTTACTGCAAAGGAAAATAATCCATAAATGCAATATACAATATTTAATTATGAATTTACACCTTCATAAGGTGGATACAGTATACAGATTGATTGTTTAACAAATGAACGGATGGTGATAATTTACAAAATACTGAGCAAGACTTAAGATATTTCTTGAATGTCGGTATGAAGAGCCACTATACTCAATATGAAAAATTAGTACAGTAATATACTACGAAACAAATTATTCATAAGAAATATGCTCCATATTTATAAAGTTAACAGATAAAAATGGTACAATCAGCAAATATCTTAAAAAATAATAAGTAGGAGACCAGGTGAGTCGTTGCAGATGGGCAGTAGGACAAGCCAATAAACTGAGACGATGCTTAATGCACAAGTCTGAAGGTCAACTTATGGTCAGAGAAAACAAGTACAGCATCCATTTCCTCAAATGTCAGCCACTGCGCCCAGGAAGGTCTAATAAAACGGCCCTGTCCAAGCGATAAGTCAATCTGACGAAATTCGCTGACCTTTGCAGGTAGTTAGATTTTATCTGGGTCAGAGTAATGGATATGGCAGGGCCACACTCGTGTTCGAGTCTCTGCAGGTGTCAGACGAGGCACGAAGGCTAAGGTGGGAATTACTGTCATTTATATAGTGCATATTAATAATGGATCCCTGATGACTATGGAATGTGAGGTTTCAGTAATTTGCTTTCTTTGCAGTAGTGGCAAAAAGCAGGACCTCCTGAGTTTGAGGTTAGGAATATGATTTTTTTAAAAGAAGAAGTGGTAACATATTACTTACAGTTATTAAGGGCCCTCAAGTCGGCTCCAGATGACCATATAGATGACATTTCTCCAGAATGTCCTGCCTCTAGAATTCATTGTTTTGCTATCTGAGTCCATCCCCCATGTTGTCCATCATTCTCTTCCTCTTTTGCTGTTAGCATTCCCAGGCATTATAGTTTTGGATCTCTTCATAATATGTGCACAAGATAGCACATTTCCCCACAACCCTGAACAGCACAAGTAGTTAGAAGATGGATGGATGGATGGATGGATAGTATGCTTCTTGGACAATGTTTAATGCTGCCATTTTGAAACACCTGCTTTGTGATTACATTTCCAATGGAACTGGTGAAAACCCATCAGAAGAACACAACAGAAGTAGTTATGATGAGCACTGGCATTCTGCTTGCACTCAGAAAAGGCCATTCTATATGGCCAATATCTTCCTACAGATCACAATATGCTTTTTCACAATCATTTGTTACAAAGCGTCAACTCTTAAATGGCTTGGAAGGAACATGCTTCTTGGGGCAAAAAGAAAATAAGACACATAGCGATTGTGTTTTTAGTGTCTCATTTATAATACAGTATATGAACGGCTATCCGTCTTCCATGACCACCTAGCCAGTACAGGGTCATCAGGGATCTGGAGCCCATCCCAGACATTACATGAGGCAGGGGTACACCCTGGATGGGATGCCAGTCTATCACAGGGCACATACACACATACACAAAAAACATTGACAATGTTTTTGGACAGAGGGCATTGAGCTCCAAATTCTGGAGGCATGAGCTTCCAGTACTACCCATAGGGTCATTGTGCCACTCCCAGCCAAACAACTAAATAATAAGAAATACTTCAGAGTGAGATGGTACAGCCTGGGCATTTGTAAGGAGAAACATCCAGCTTGTCAGTGCAGAGCCTCTGCATGGCAAATAAACAGAGGGACTATCCAATCAATCACTGGCAGATCTGAATTTATAAGGAGACTTATTTAAAATAACATTTCCTTCTTTAATCAGCTACAGTGCAATATATACAATTTGCATAGTTGTTCATGAATCAGTCTACTCTCGGAGAGCCAAAAAAATAAGAGGGGAAAAAATGTGAATTTGGGCCAGGTTCAATAAATTAAGTCTGGGATTTCAGGGCTAGACTACAGCTAATTTAAAGAAGTGTTTGGTACAGTTTTAATCACAAGCTGTTATGTAATTTGATTACTATGTCATATGTTCCTAATGTCCCCAACATGTTCCCAGACCTGGGCTCAATTAGGAAGCAAACCAAACGCTTCTCCCCACTACACAGCACAATGTTCCGGAAACTGGAAGGAGCGCTGTCTTTTCAACTCAGCAGTTGTTTACTAAATATCCACTCCATAATGGAGCAATTACCGCCACTGTCCAGGGGGTCTCACCAATGAGTGCATCATGGCGCCACCTACTGTAAGATTTCAGACAGAGCAAGAATAGTCTCTCTCAACTACAGTTACTAAAACTACATAGCAGCTGAAATTTTATCTTTCTGACTACAAGCTACAAGTCATCTCTTAACTTACATCAATATCATTGAGAAAGTCTATTAAAAACTGTGAATGAAATATATTTACCATGGAGATGGAGCTAAGAGCTAATTCTTCAGGACAAAAAATGAGCTGTGTTATTGTTTTGAATGAAAAAAGGCACAACATGAATGGTCTGCGTTAGAGCAGTGAGCTGGAGTGTTCGTCGGCACACTCTTCTGCTGAATGGTGCTCATTGCTTAACATCATCTAGACAGTACAGTGGACAAGAGCAGATTCATGCTACTCGGCTGTCAAACACGCCAAGCGCTACAGTGTATTATCTGAGGCTCTGATGTGCCATATTAATCATCACTTAGCGGTTGACAAGCTCAGAAATACAACATTTGTTATTAAGTGGTGATAAATGTTGAGGCACTTCAACAGTCATACATCAACCACAACGCTCTAGCGCAAGATATCACAGCCCAGTGACAGGGGGCAACGTAACTCAATACTGCAGCACTCTCATGTCCACCCTAATTCGCCTTGGAATCTGCCTGCTTATTTACTCATTTAGCTTCCCCAGGTCCTCTTAATTCCCCAGATATGGATTCCATAAGTGATTGTGCAGGACATACAATTCCCCTGTGTTCTAATGAGGCTATACATCACATGCCACAAGAGGGGTACAAATAAAATGTAAAGGAACTGAAAGGATAGAAAACTAGATTCCTGTCCAACGCAGACCAATATATATATACCCTTATAAATGGTTAGAAGGTGGATTAAAACTAGTTGAATTTCTGGTAATACTTTCTATGGATGCCATATCTATAAGAATCTATGAACATATTCATAACACATAACAATGCATTCGTAAAGCATTATGAACATTATAAATATTTATAAAAAGACATAACACATTATAACCTTGTTTATTATGCAATATAAATGCTTCATGAAGCTTCATGAAACTCTCGCCTGAAATAATTATAGATTTCTTCATAATTCAGTACGAAGCATCCTTACTTGCTTACATCAACCACTATAATGCATTATAAAGATATCTATAATGCATTATAGATGACAGCTACACGTAAAATGTTATCAATATTACTATTTCAAGTGGGATATGGCAATTAAAGTTGAATTTATTTTTATGCTTATCTTCAGTATACAAAACAACAAACCACAGCTTTTACCCAAGTAATTTTGAATCTAAAGCAATATTTCCAATAATCACAGGCTTAGGGTTAGGGTTATGATTAGGCAGTTTGGGGAACCCTATGGGCCTCTTCCACCTGTGTTGTACGAGCACCTATAGACAGCAAGACCAGCATCATGTATGATCTAGCAGCAACTTTACTAAATATAAAAAACATTTCAAAGTAGTAAATAATATTTCCTAAATACGTGAAATGCTAACTTTCTAATGGTGATAAAGTCACAGGTACCTCCAACACCACCATGGTTTGTTGTTTGCACTGGTAACTGAAGGAAATGCTAAAGTTTAGCTCGACGTTGCTGAAAATAATCTGCATGGACTCCCAGAAACCTATCTAAAGTTTCCAGTTTAATAGGTATTGTCCTTAGTGCAATAAGTGGGGAGCTGTCATTTTAATGAGGGCTAGTAACAGCATACTGGGATAACGTCCCACACTGGCATCTACACGGCCCATCATTTACAATGATACCATCTAGATCAGGGGTCATCAACTATATTTGTCAGAGGGCCTGAGTTTTACCAGACAGTCTCCTTGGAGGCCGGACCCCCAAGAAGAAAATCAAATAAAAATCTAATTTTGGCTTAACGTTATGTTTAATGTTTATACTTTTTCCATTATTCTGACAAGAGACTCAGTTGTTGTTATTTTTAGTTGCTTTAATAGTGTGGATCACTATTTTCTTTTTGATCCTCACAATTTTGGAATCCAGCCGTGGGCCAGTTGATGATCAGTGATCTAGATCTTCAGCAAGATTAGAGGACAGTGCTGAAGTGACGAGGAAGAAAAGGGAAAATTCAGCAAAACAGAAGGTCCCATGGCTGCCCAGGACACCACATCCATCTCTGTCTTTTTGCCAAATTTGATTTTAAATATTTACTATGCCATAGATCATGGGTGGAAAGAAATGATCACCTAAGTGGTATTGTCTATGAAACGGGAAGTAAGAAGAATGGTGCCTTTAAAGGGAACATCAATGTTTTATTTGGGAAAATATATGACTATCCGAACGACAAGTACAGCTGTTTCTGTTTGAGGGTGTGTCTTTTCGACCTAATCTAATGTGCCATTTACACTCATTTTGCACTCAGGGTAGTACCTTGTTTCTTAATGCAAAACAAATGTCCACTGTGTTGTCTTTGAACAAAGAAATACCACTGTAGCTGTACAACACATTCACAGATTAGATTCATTTCATTATTCAGAAATTGTCTGGCTGCAAACCAATCGATTGTCAGATTCCCAAAGGAAGCTATGCGAATGAGATCCTTTCAGTGTTACTAACATTACCTGCACTACAAGGTACAATAGACCACAAAATGAATGGTACATCCCAAAGAGTGCTACAAAAACTGAAATCAATTGGCAATTAACTGCTAATTAAAATAACTTTTCACTCAGAATTTTCTAAAAGGATATGGTACAGTGTGCACCAGAAAAATAAGAGTTTTAAAAATATTTTTTTAAAACGTTAGCATTCCTAGACTAAGAGTATTTATGCGACAAAAATGATCTACAGCTTACCTGAGGAAATAATTTCCTTTTTGCAAGCTGGTAAGGTAATTCTGGGACTGCCTTTTCACAAATGCTGGAAGGAAACCAGACTAACTCTATGTACCGCATTCTGAAGTGAAGTCATTCCACTGACATTATAGACTTCAGAGAGGGTTCATGCATTTTAAGTACTTTTATTCTGCCCAAAAATCGGGTTTAACAATGATTTTGGAGAACATGTGTCTTCTGTGTTTAATTAGTTTTTCCTGTAATTCTCATTTAGTGCATGCTGTATAAAAGGTTTGCATGAAGATAAGGTTTTAACAATTTTTCCATAATGCTGTTATATTATATCACTGTTATAAAAACAAAACAAAAACTACACTGTGAAATCATTTAAAAATACAATATATATTTTAAAGACATTAAGTTCTATGGCTGAAATATGTTTTTAATGAGATCTCTTTATGTTTAGAAAGGAGCTTTTTTAATGACTTAGACTCAGACTTCACTTTATTGATCCCTTCGGGGGGTCCAGCAGCAGGTATACAGATATAAAGGAGGTTTACAAAGGAGTGTATAATTTCCTTTAGCAGGAAACTGATAGATCTGTGAAAATAAGAAGATACAGATCGCCTCTGGGGGCAGAAGGTCAGTGTTGGTGGATTTGCCGGATTTGAGAAGCACGTTTGATTAGCCAGATCAGAGGAAGACGCGAGATTCTATGTGCAGGGAGCTGTTGCTGCGACTTTGGCAGGTGGTAACGAGGCTTGGTAACACTGATGCCTCATCTGGCTGTGCCTGCTTAATGGTCCCCAATGAAGAATCCGAAATCAAAGAAGCTCCAACACATTGCTCTCAGACAGCAGTGCATATAAAGGGGTATCCTGCATATACTCACATTTCAAACTCACAATCCTGTTTAACAGGCTCTCACAAATAGCAAAGACAATCCATCCATTCATCTTCCATTAATTCATCCTGGTCAGGATAATCAAGGATATAAAGATGTTTAATTTTAATTCTACACTAAAACTTAAGCAGGGTGATTAAGCAGGGTGATGAAAACAGCATATTTATAATATTTAGCATTGGATTTAGAAATTAACTTATATTGTTAATCCATTTAAAGAGTTTTTTTTAATGTTGGGGAATCTCCTGGTATTAAATCCCGCAGCACATTCACCAAACAATGCACTTAGTAAAGTGAACTAGCTTTCCATCCATCCATCCATCCATCCATCCATCCATCAACTGCTTATCTAATACATGCGATGAGACTGAAAATTATAACAGGAAAAGCAGAATACTCTGCAGAGTTCTCATTTAGGGAATATATCAGCTTTTTCCTGGAGTTACCACTTGATGGTGCTATTTATTAATTCTATTTCTTGATGTTGGCGAAAAATAAGGCTGCTCATGGCACCATGGAAATATCCGATGTTGAGTGAAACACTGGTACCTACATTCTGAATATAAAGCAGAAAAATTGCACCTATTGCTTCTATTGCTTCTTTATGGCTACATGAAATACAGTTTAAAATGCAAAAAACACCATGACAATACAAACTAATAATTGGGGCATAAATACCAGACACAAGATACATCACAGAGTGGAGTATATGCTAGGTATGTCATAAATACAGCAGCTTGAGTGTATTTTGTGCCATGTTGAAAATTGACACAGGTACAATACAAAACATTACATGCAATGCAAAAATAAAATATGCAGATAGATAAGGGTTTGTGCTTATTGGAATGTAAAAATTGAAACAATCTAAATGTAGTACGAAGCATGTTCAAATAAAATGCATGATAGCATTGATATGCAAACACAAACAACGGATAGGCATGTTCTGAACCCTATGAAAGCTTTTATACAGCTTCCAAATTGAAGAACAGGTAATTTGTCAGGTGTAGCTTGTAATCCATTCTTTAGATCAGGGCTATTCAACTCAGGCCCTCGATTCCAAATGCAGACCTTGTTTTCATTTTCCCAGGTAGTTAGTTTAATAATTACTGATTCTGATTGGTCGGAGGCTCCACACCTGGCTCACAGGTGAGGGAAGACTGGAAAATTAGCAGGGCTCGGCCCTCGAGGACCATGAGTTGAATAGCCCTGCTATAGATGCTGAATGGCAAGTCATACACAAACATAATATTTTACTGCAGTTAAGTAAATGTGTGATATTGGTGATGAGGGTTGGGGCCATTCCAGAATGCATTCATCAATTCCAATCCAAATCAATAAGTGCTGCCTCTGCGCAAATTTCAAGTGGGTGTATTTTTAGACAATTTTTTATTTTTTTTAATTAATTTCTATATAGCAATTTTCATCAAAAGAGTGAACTTAACAAGTGAAAAAACAAATATAGCTTAGTTATCAGTAACAATAGTTGAAAAGTACCAATTACATGCAAAATTGAAGTAAAAGACAAACAATACCAAATACTATACTCAAATAAAAAATTTAATACGTATTTCCATACTATCAATAACATTCTTCTTTGAGTACTATTTTTGCTTTAATGCTTTTAATTTCACATATCAGTGCTCACCAAGACGCCATAAAATATTACACCTGATGGGGCATTGGAAGATGTTTGCTTAGCCAGAACTAGGGGGCACAATTCCCACACACAAGCAAAGGCACGCACTGAGCTCGCTGGACATCAAGCGAAACGTCTCCTACAGTCAGGTCCATTCTCCCAGTGGAGGATCAAAATGTTAAATAACCTTTAACTGAAGGCATAGCACAGCTAAATTTAGCAGAAATCAAACTTCATGTAATGCTATGAAATGTTGTGGGGGAAAAAAAATGCTCTAGGCGTGTACATTGCAAATGTAAGTACACATGCATTTGTATGTATGTAAAGCATATTATGCGTTTATAATTTCCTCTCTGCATATTATTACCATTGCAGAAGTGTTTAAAAAAACATTTCTGATATCTAAGCTTTGCCTACCCTTTGAACTCACAGGTATACCTCTACAAATCCTTCCATAATGACTGTACAGTAATCTTGGGTGGGTAAAGCATTAATAAAATATTTAAAATGCATTAGAAAACTTCACAATATCTACATCACAGTCTTGCTACAGTCCAGAAACTGCCAGAATATATAGATATGATTGTAACACAAGCTTTACAGCTTCATTAAATTTGGTGATAAAATATTTGTCATACCTCATTACCCCTTGATGTCTATAATAAGCAGTATGACTGGATCCAATCACTGGGTATTATGTTTCATTTGCTTGGCATTTCACAGACAGGAATGTATTCACAGCACAGTGAGGTCCACACCGGAGTGCAAGGGAAGACTGCCTCGTTGCACTGAATTCACTATGGCTCTCATTTCAGTACCTGTGAGAGCACAAATCCACAATGAGTACCCAGTGCTATGGGATTCTTAGCACTTCATGCCAGTGGATCATTTCAACATGGATTTATGTTTTAAAAAAAATTATTAAAAAACTGGTCAAAGCCAGTTTCATTCTGTGCAACGATAACATTAGCTGACAGTTACCCAGAATACCAACATAAATAAACACATGGGAAATGATAGATAACAAGCTTCTGTAAACCTAGAAATGATATCTGCTTTACACTTAAGAATGCACAGTATATTGTGCATATTGTGCGTGAAACATGTTATCAGCACATTAAGAAGACGTAAAGATATATAAAGATATTTATATATATATGTGTATATAATGTGTGTAACTAAACTCTTCAGCCAATAAGGGCAAAAGTGTGTCGGCACAGAGGCGGTTCCAGTTTGTGCAGCCGGCTGAGAGGTCGCAATGCTTTAAGCCAGTGCTGTAAGCAAGTCAAACACACCTAATGACTTGATTAGGGAAACAAACTGAAACACAAAATTAATACAGAGGACTAATGACAACAACCAGAAACAGCTGATCACATGGGGATCCCACATGAGGTTAATGAGGGGGCGTGACACACGGAAGGAGCGGACAATCGGGGCAGGACAGGGGTAATGTTGGGATAAGATCTTTCTCATTTTGGAAGCCACTGAGAAAAAAAATGCTCTTCTTGTTTTATTCTGTTCATTTTGTTTAAATGCTAAAAAAAAACATATTCAGGTGTAATTTTGGGGGACCGGGAACCAATTAATTGGTTTTCCATTATTTTTTATAACTTGAACTTTGTAGGATTTGATCTGGAGTCTGGAACGGATTAAGTTTGAGAACCGACGTACCACTGCATGCGTGTATATATATATATATATATATATATATAGATACATACATACATACATACATACATACATACATACATACATACACTGCTCAAAAAAATTAAAGAAACGCTTTGAAAACACATGAGATCACAATGGAGAAAAAAATCATGCTGTATATCTATACTGATATGGACTGGGTAATGTGTTAGGAATGAAAGGATGCCACATCGTTTGATGGAAATAAAAATGATCAACCTACAGAGGCTGAATTCAAAGACACCCCAAAAATCAAGGTGAAAAAATGATGCGGTAGGCTGGTCCATTTTGCTAACATTTCATTGCGCAACTCAAAATCATACTCAGTAGTTTGTCTGGCCCCCACGTGCTTGTAGACATGCCTGGTAATGTCGGGGCATGTGCCTAATGAGACGACGGATGGTGTCCTGGGGGATCTCCTCCTAGATCTGAACCAAGGCAACACTGAGCTCCTGGACAGGCTGAGGTGCAACCTGGTGGCATCAGATGGACTGAAACATAATGTACCAGAGGTTTTCCATTGGATTTAGGTCAGGCGAGCATGGGGTCCAGTCAACAGTATCCATTCCTTCATCCTCCAGGAACTGCCTGCATACTCTCACCCCATGAGGCCAGGCATTGTCATGCACCAGGAGGAACCCAGAACCCACTGCACCAGCGTTGGGTCAGACAATGGGTCCAAGAATTTCATCCTGATGCCTAATGGCAGTCAAGGTGTCGTTGTCTAGCCTGTAGAGGTCTGTGTGTCCCTCCATGTATATGCCTACCCAGTCCATCACTGACCCACCACCAAAACGGTCTTGCTGAACAATATCGCAGGCAGCATAATGTTCTCCACGGCTTCTCCAGACCCTTTCACTTCTGTCACATGTGCTCAGGGTGAACTTGCTCTCATCTGTGAAAACCACAGGGCACCAGTGGTGGACCTGCCAATTCTGGTATTCTATGGCAAATGCCCATCGAGCTCCACAGTCCTGGGCAGTGAGCACACAGGGCCCAGTAGAGGATATTGGACACACAGGCCACCCTCATGAAGTCTGTTTCTGATTGTTTTCTCAGAGACAATCACACCAGTGGCTTGTTGGAGGTCATTCTGTAGGGCTCTGGCAGTGCTCTTCCTGTTCCTCCTTACACAAAGAAGCAGATACTGGTCCTAATTATGGGTTAAGGACCTTCTACGGCCCTCTCCTAGAGTAACTGCCTATCTCCTGGAATGTCTTCCATGGCCTTGAGACTGGGCTGGAATTCACAGTAAACCTTCTCGCAATGGCACACATTGATGCACCATCCTGGAGGAGTTGGACTACCTGTGCAACCTCTGTAGGGTCCAGGTATCACCTTATGCTACCAGTAGTGATACTGCCCGTAGCCAAATGCAAAACTAGTGGAAAAAAATATCAGAGAACATGAGGAGAGAAAGATATCAATGGCCTCGACCTCTTAAACCATTCCTGTTTTTGGGGATCGTCTCGTTGTTGCCCCTCTAGTGCACCTGTTGTTAATTTCATTAACGCCAAACCAGCTGAAAATTATTAAATGGCCCCTCTGCTACTTAACTGACCAGATCAGTATCCCAGAAAGTGAACTGACTTGATGCTATACTCTGGCTGAAATGTGTTCCTTTCATTTTTTTGAGCTGTGTATATGTGTATATACTGTAGAAGACAAACAACAATGATTTTTTTTCATCTGGCACACAGAAACACAGTGTTAATTTATTAACTTTTTATTATAACTTACTAATTAGTAAATAGTGAGAGTGTTGCAATTGGCATTGCTGTACATTTACTTAGCTATAATTCTATCAGGATTGGTCCTTGCCCTGCCCCTTCTATATGTTGGTTCCTTGTTTGGCCAGTAGGTGTTGGTGGTCATCCCTTTCTTAGCCCCTAACATGTTCTCTTGTTCCCTGGGTCGTTGCATGGTGTAATGGGCTAGCACAGGGGTGTCAGACTCCAGTCCTGGGGGGCTGGAGCCCTGTGTAGCTTAGCTCTTTTCCTGTTCCCACACAAACGATTCTGCTCAAGAGCTGTATGGTAATATGGCATAAGAAGTTGCATCAGTCGTGTTAAACGAGGGGAAACCCAAAAACGTGCAGGGCTCCGGCCCCCCAGGACTGGAGTCTGACACCCCTGGGCTGGCAGGTGGTTGTGTCATTTATGGTTCCTTCTTGTCGTGGGGTATTGTTTAATGCTTATGAGTTTTTTTATATCCTGTGTTAGTTATGGTATATTCCACTGTAGATCCTTTGTTGCTGTACCTTTGTAGTTTTTCCTGTTTGCAGAAATGTTTTGTAACCTTTTGTCTTCCCTTTTGTTTGATCTTTTGTTTCCATTGATTGCTTACACTTGTTACTCAGTGCTCCTGGTCCTTAGTGTTGTTAACTACCCACACCTGTCTCTTATTGATTCCTATCATGTGTCTAGGACTCTGGCAGTGCTTTTCCTGTTCCTCCTTGCACAAAAAAGCAGATACTGGTCCTAATTATGTGTTAAGGACCTTCTATGGCCCTGTCCATCTCCCCTAGAGTAACTGCCTATCTCCTGGAATGTCTTCTATGGCCTTGAGACTGGGCTGGGACACGCAGTAAACCTTCTGGCAATGGCACACTTGTTTCTTATTGATTCCTATCATGTGTTTATTTAAGAACCTTCCCAGTGTTCCATTCTTCAGTCAGTCATTGCCTTTGAGTATGTTTGTGCTAGTTGCTGTTTGTTTAGCTTCTGCTTCCTATTTGTGTTGATGCCTTGTGTCCTGCCTGTTCCCCTTAGATGCTTTACTGTTTGGTTTCTACCTGCTTTAATTTTGACCCCTTGTGGTTCCTTTCATTTTCTGGTTTCCTGTCAGTTTGCAGTTTTGTTCAGTAAAACCCCTTTTTGTTTGAGAGCCATACTATAGATCGTTATTCCACCATGGCCTAACAGTTTCAGTTCAGGCAATTCCAAAAATGTGGCTGAAGCATAATTGAGATTAAAACTGAGAGTAATCAAAATATTAGAATTTAAAATAGCACCAAGAACAGCTAGCTCACCCCACAAAACAGAGGCGGGCTTAAATGTTGTTGAGCTATACGAATGATCTCAGCTCACAGGAGTTGAAATTATACCACAAACATAAGAATGAAATTACGGATAATACAGGAGAACATGCAAGAAAGGGGAAAGCAGCAACAATCCAGATTAAACAGTCAATCTGAACATTCAGAGATGGTAGCAACCCCACTGCATGACGCTGGCTGATCTTCATAAGACTATTATTAAAACTACTGCGACAGTGGGTAGGGGATGCATCTGACTTAAGATCATTCTGCAAAAGCAAAGCACACTTATGCAAGTGAAAACAAACTGCTCTCGCCAGAAGTACACGTTTCATTTATAACCAAACTTTTTCCTCTATTTTTTAGTCATGCTCAGTGCTTTTCTTTATTTGCCTGCTGTAGTTGATGGCTATCAAACATGAATAAGCCACATGCCAAATACGCTTCTGATCTTTACCTCGGAAAGTGAGAGAACAGTCAGAGCGGAGAGCCGACCCCAGTAACGAAAACAGCCAGTGTTTGACAGCATCATTAAGTTAATTATGTAGTGTAATACAGCTGGGCTCTCATGTTAAATATGCCACACTGGACTGCCTGCCCTAAATGGCTTCTAACAGCCCATATCACAACATACTCTACAGCTAGTCCTCCAGGCCCCAATCCCTGCAGCCCCAGACACCAAGAGGCCTCTCAGGCCAATGACAATGCAGGTGTGAGGACCTAACTGATCTCAACTAAGGTACAGTTCATTCTTCTACCCACAGTAAATACGATGAATATAATTAGCCTAACAGCTCCTTCTACAGGGATGTGTCTAAAGCATTCTTCCCCTTATTGGCAGAAATTAGCATTCCAATTACATTCATATCCTTTGTAAGTTTCATCACTAGGATAATTGTAAGACAGTTTACATGCACCGTTAAGGAGAATGTGCATAAAACAAAGAAAAAAAATCTGTTCACATCTATAATTCATAGACAGGGATTCTACATTCTCATTACAGTCAAGTTAGAGGAAGTAAGATCTCCTTTCATTTCATTTCATGGTTTTACAATGTGATTAGAAGGTCAGTTATATAATGTGCACGTCCAGCTCATATTCAGACCGATACACCTTCATCTGCTATTCAGAGAAGTGGGTTGTCATCTCATTTACCAACAACGGTGGCTCAACCCAACCGATCGCGTAAAATTAAATGGATGCATGAAAGGGGGGGGGGGAAGTGCCTTAAATGATTATGTCTTACTATGAGCCAGTGCCTAATAAAAGCAAACAACAAAACATCCATCATAAGATAACAAGGTCCTCATGAATAAAATAAATGTATCTTGTTATTGGGCCACAAAGGACAAAAAAACATACAGTAGCAGCTGAATTTTTAGCAGCTTCTCACTTGCAATTACATACTTATTAGCAGGAAATGATACATTTTAAGTATGGTGTACATGTATCTTTTATGGAATATTACAATCAATCAGTGTCAATCAATATTTATACTGGGAACAAATACAATTTTCTGATGCTCAATTTACTGCGGTGGTTGTTTATTGGTAGGCCTAAATGAAAATTTGTGTCTCGGAAACAGAGTAACTGAACTGAAAGGGTTTTGAGGGAAAATTGATTAGAAAACTGAAGTGTAGCAAGCTTTCACTCAGTTCCGTGTGTCAGAAAATCATCTTAATGCAAGGTTTGAACTGTCCTAGCTCACTGCTGTTACATTACCTGCTGCAATGCATTATGGTCTTGCAACTCAACTAACATATCAATAACACTGAAAATTATAAAGGGGCAATACACTATCTGATTAAATAGATATCATATTTTACTACTGCATTTTATACTTGTAGATGATGCCAAGGAAGAATGTAGTAAATTGTATATGTATATAATGCATACTTATATATAAAAAGAATAGGGCTGACTTCTAATAGTCGAGGATTCGACGATTCGATTCGTAGACGTCTGATTCGACTACGAACCTCATAGTCGAATAGTAGGAAAGTGTTATGTAACCTGTCAGGATTTCCCGCAGCCGGCGCGGAAAAAGCCTGGCGATCGCGGATAGTTTGTGTAGCGTGGATGTTAACCCAGACGCGGAGTTTACACGAACAGGTAGGATAACCAC
>JABFDZ020000022.1:978979-999003 GCA_019775955.2 Pollimyrus isidori
CTGTGTGTATAGATACACAGATCTTAAATTGTGTTTCACTCTCTCAGAAAATCTATACAGACACACACACACACACACACACACACACACACACACACACACACACACACACACACACACACACACTTACAGACAGACGCTCTCTCAAAGGAAATAGGCTTCCTGCCAAGCACATTATTAACCTAATAAGGATTCTGTAACCAGAGAAGGGAAAAGTCTAAATATAAATCATTTAAAAGAGAACTGGATACAGCAGGAATGATAATGAGACCATGTTGTTCAAAAGCATGGATCTTCTAAATCGCTTTGAATGAAGATGCATTTCCCATCTCCACAGCTGTTTTAGGTCCAGGGAGATGGTACCACTAGGAAAAAGTGTCTGTTTGCTTTTGTTAGGAATTTGAGATACAACAAATAGAGAATTTAAGCTCCATGCACAAAAGTACGACAAATGTCTATGAAGACAGCACCCTAGTATAAACAAACATGGTGATTGAATCTACAGTTATTTTAAATTGTAAGCTCTTGTCTTCATGACAATAGGAAAATACTACATTATTTAGGTGTTTGTGGTCAGATCATACGTAGTAGGTATACCAAACAAACATTAGGATAGCAAACAAAATGTGGGAACAAAAAAAGCAGCAAATAGCAAAATGAAACCCAGGCTTGACTACATGATGAAATATAGCCATGATTTATCTACATTCTGAAGAACAAAAGGACAAACAGCTGTGGAAAAGCATTTTGGTACAAGTACCCACTGTAGAGTGAAGACTGGAGATCTATAACTGACCCCAAGCAATAACAGGAGAGTAATGTCATTTATAATAACCGAATTTGTACAAATACCTGATTAGTGTAGTTTTCACTGTAAAACAGTAGGTTATTTTCTCAGGCTTTTATGAGTATTAAGTACTGTGCAACAATGAGGGTTGTTCTGAAAAAGAGTTGTGTTTAAAATGTAACCTTATATGGAAAATGCAACAGTGATACATGATACACCAATTAAAATGTGGGATGCATTTTATGGCATGATGACAGGTGTCTCTTAGGATTAAATGAACTATTTAAGAAAATGGATACATTTACTCACTTGCCATAGGAGACAGAAATGTTTCCCAGTTTAAAATATATAGGGATATTGTTAATTTAATTCTAGAAACCCAAGTGTGCACTATTATGCACTCAATATCACTACACTGAAACTGACAACATACCTTCTCAGTAAATGACAGTGCACACAGTGCAATAAAAATGAGCTTGAGCACTTTCAAATGCATTCACATTCAGCAACTGGCAGCTTGAATCCAGGGAAGATGAGCTCCATTACATTTTCTTTGGGATGTTCACAGCATGTGGTCCAGCCAAAACGCAGGAAGAATCCCTGTTACATCAGTGGCGCGTTTAAAACCCTGTTACACAAAATCAAGAGGAAGAATCTCACTCAGAACTTCCGCTCCACTGGGATTAATATTACACAAACATCTCAGAGTATATTTCAGAATATTTAACAGAATATTTCTTTGAATCACATTTGATATTGTACGTTAAAATACAACAATGACTTTTCACCACATTTACCATATTGTGTTAATTGATAGAGAACTATCTCCCATTTTAAAATTTCTGTAAGGCATCTGAGTGTGCATGATTTTCAATGGAAGATTTATTTATTTAATGATAAATGCGTGAAGGATGTTTTATATTTTTTAAACTGTGACTATTTTACCTCTTCACTCCATGTTCCCCTATACTCAAAATACGCTCTCCTTTATGTTTATCTCCTTCGATAAACAGAATAGATCTCATAAAATAAAAAATGTATATATTAAATATGTTGCTTTAAACACAAGAGCATTTCCACTGATTACAGAATTTTGGCAGAATTTAAGATAAATCTCAGAGTGCCACAAAATAAGTCATCCTAAAAAGTGAAAAGAACACCTATTAAAACAACAATTAAAACAAGCAAGCAGATCAATAATTAAGAAACCTGTAGCCTGCAAAATTAATCAAAATCCATAAGTTCTATTAAAAAGAAATGTCTTAAATCTTTTTTTGAAATTTTCAATAGTCTCTGGTGCCCTCAAATGGTCCATGAGGATGTTCCATAGTCAAGGGATATGCTGCTAATCTGAAATGGACATGACTTGGCAATGGACTGGTTTATATGCACATCAGGCCAGAAGGAGCCACTGAAGATTTCAACAAGGCTTATTGTGAATATTATATTTTTATATATACATATATATTAAAAGCCTAGATCGTCAGGGCTGGCGCTCATCTGACCCTGTTCTATGTATCTTGTCCCCTTTTGACCTGCAGGCGTTGCGGGTCATCCGGCTTTCCCCCTCTCTCTCTCGTAGTCTAATTGGTTTTTACCCACTGTCATGGTTTATCTTTATATCCCTGTTTTGATTTACCCAGCTTGTGCTTTATTTAATTTTGTTCTGCTTCTATTTTTGTTCCTAGTCTTTGCTTAGTGTTGTTAGCCTCTGTGTTTGCTATTGTTTCCTAGTTCCTGTGCTTGTTAATTGCAGTATTTTCTACCTGCTTCTTGTTGTCTCAAGCCCGAGCTGATTGGTTGATTTTGTTATGGTCCACAGATGCCCCTTGTAGGCACTTGTTATCTATGTTGTTTTAAGTGTTTGCCCTCACTCTGTTTGCTAGTCAGTCGTTGTACTTGTAACCTGTAGTTAGTAGTTAGTGAGTTTGTAGTAGTTCTGCATGTTTGTAGTGTTACTGTGTGTTTGTCTCCCAGTTTTGCTCCAGTTACCTGATTTTGTTCATTTTCTTTGTGATTATTTGGTTTGTCTTGTATTACCTGATTTGGAACTGACGCTTTGTGGTTCCTTTATTTTCAGTTTTCCCCTTTGTGTTCTGTTCAGCTTAAATAAGCCCCTTTTGCTGGGACCATGGATTGCCCTCCCCTTCTCCAAGTCCTGCCATAACATTGATATCTTGACCTATAAATATCAAATCTAGATTTTCCTAAAGGTAACAAAAATAGAAATGCATTAAAAGTTAAAATAGTAATTATAACAGAATGAGGATATTATGATAATGGATAGTCACTGTGGAAAGGTCAAACTAATACTTTTTTTTAGAATTACATAAATTCATTCAGTTCCGTGGAAAGGAATTCCAATGTTGCTGGTGATTAAAACATCTTAGGTTACAAAAGTATTTGTTTAATAATATTTAATAATAATATTTGAAAGATGGATATAAAATGACCACCATTTTACATTGTTGTATTACCCAGAGTAGACATAAATCACTTGCCTTGACTTTATAGATATATATATATATATATATGATGTTTATAATAAAAAATTTCATTGGATAATCAAATTTTTAGAATGCATACCTCCATCAGAGTACAATGTCATGGGGATTGTGTTATGGAGGGGATGTGTTTTTGTGACACACACCTGCAGCTCCTTTCCCTTTAATTAGTCAAGCGAATGCCTCTGCCTCTGGGCTCTCAGCAGAGAAGGTGTGGTTCTGGGAAAGAGATCAAATCGGGTGCGGACTTGACTCTGCTGACAGCCATTACTGCGCGCTGCTGTTGTGCCGCGGTCTGTGATCTCGCACGGTGCCCGCACCAAGCAAAAGGCACACTTGCTTCACTGGGCTCGCTCACTGTCTCATCTCTCTATCTAAGCGTCCACAGGGGGAGAGCAGGAGCAGAATTTTCACCAGAAAATAAAAAACAATGCTAATGCACAGAACAATACCAAGATCTGCTTTAGAATATATGCTACAGAGGTATTAAAATCTAGACAATGGTTCCTTTTGCCATGAAATTTCTAAAAATGCATAGAGACGTGCACGCTGGATTTTTAGGGTAGCTTTTCGGCTGCCGCAGAGAGATGAGCTTTATCTGCTAGCTGTGCCACAGGAAGGCTAAGTAGCAGCGTATAAAAAGCAGAACAGCAGGGACCCGGAGCTTAACAAAAGCCTTTGTGAGGACTGTAGGTGAGCAGCTGTGTGTAGCGACAGCTCCCAGACGCCCGAAAAAAAAGGCTCAAATAACCAGCAGCCTGGTTAATACCAAGGGCTACTTTCGGAAATAATTCCTAATACAGGAACGGGGGCAAGAAAAACTCTTTTAATGAGTGAAAGTTTAAACACTGACACCACTGAGAGGCATAGAGGGCCGGGACTCATTAGTGCTCCATATATGAAATTACAATGAACCCCAGGCAAGTTCATGCATGTCCATGAGAGTCCATTTCTTGCTGGACTAGACGTCACACACTAGAGGTAACATCAGCTCAGGTTCTCCCAGATAAGGCCTTGTTACTATCATTACAGTTGTTGGGTTAGATGTGCGATGGAGACACTCTGGACAAACACCCCATTTCCACACTCCAGCAGGCACGGTGGATGGCAGGAAAGGTCAAGCGGAGGATGAACTGGGTAGTTGCCACCCCCACCCCCCTGAATAATTCCAATGAATGATGTAGCTGAGGGCTCTACAGCCAGAAACTAGCCAATTCCAATACTAAAAAACATTGGAGTCTTTATTTCCCCCTCCATAATGCATTCACGTACAGAATAACGGAGCTGAAAGGGTAGAGACACTGCACAAGTGCCTCAGAGAAACTACTCTTCCTTATGTCTATTCACTGCCTTAATATGACAGGAAAGGCTGCTGTCTTCTTTAGGAGAAACTCATATTGTTGTACAGGCAAGACATCCTTCTGTCAAATACCAGCATGCAGGGAGTTTGGGGAGCTGCAGCAGAGTCCTCCGGTCCTCTGCCGGGAGGGTGGGTATCATTTCCTCATGCTTGCTTATCTTTGTGTAGAGGTGGAACTGCAGGACTGACTCACCACTGATACATTTCTGAAAGGACTGGGGAAGAAATGGAGTAATAATGAACAGCTGGGTTAGAATTTAGCCATTATATTACAAAGAAATTTGAAGGCTCATGAGCATAATTATAGAGCCACTGTTGCCCACAATGCAGACATTAAGGGCAAAGCCAAGAATAGGTTATGGCTGACAGAGGATGAAGTGACTGATGAGCTTTCATGGCGTTCCAACGGGGCTTATGGACCTGCTGATTGCATTCCAAGGGTTGGTTCCTTGTTTTCTTGGTTAAGGTAGATGCCTTGAACCTTTGCCAAGAGACTGGTGGTGTGCAAGACTGTAACGCCCTTTAAAATTTATGTTTAAACATCCTTTAGCTATCTTATATTCCAATTCAGGGTCATGATGAGTAATCTTAAATATCTTTAAAATAGCACCAAAACGTATGTCACTGCTTAGGTGGAAACTCAACTACTGTTATTTCTCTGGTTATCCAACTGCCTATCTCTTCATTGATTAGCAAATCATTAATAGCAAAATGAATATAAAACAAATCTTATCTAGTTACTACCATACCAGTATGGAGTGGTATGTCTTTTGTTGGCTCATCAGCTAGCCTATATTGTGACGTGACTCGATGCAGTTCACAAAACCATAACCAAAATGGATAATAGCAATAACAAAGGTAGGAATCTACATTTGTTCTCACTCTGAAACACCTCCACAGTTGGTTTAGACGAGTTCAATTATGATATCAGAAAGACCATATGAGAAACAGACAGATTTAAATGCAACCTATGAACTTAAATTTGCTGTCTGTTTGCAATGAGCTTCCTTACTCTGGAGGAGAAACCTACTGTTATTGGAATCATATATCACTAAAGGTTACATTTTTGCTTTCTCTTAATTTCTATGGCGATGCCTTACACAATGATAATTAGACAGACTTATTAACAGCCTTTGATACCTCACCTTTATAATATGCCATATAGAATTTCATATACAATAGTATCATCAAGATGTTCTTATAATGCACAGTTCAAAGCATTCAACCTATTTTGAAGTAAAATAGTCTTATTTTTCCCCTTTGTTATCTCTTGGTAGGGTCATTTGCAAGGCATGAGAATCCATTAAGCTCTCTACAAAAATGCTAACCTGTCTATTTGGAAAGCTGCTAAACTTTGCAATGCCCTATATTCCTCACCCTTGCTAAGTGAACCTAAAGTCTAATCTAGCCCCACAATGTGTCCATCACCACTTTCTGCCTTGACAAGCCATCCAAAATTTTGTTGACCTGACATCTCTCTCAACAGGAGACATTCTTGTGTACTTTGACGGAGGCACTGATGCGTAAGGCGTTTTAGCTGGTGAAAAAGAGCACACACTCACACCCAAAAGGACTGAGCTTGCCCCAGCTAGCCTGACTGGGACACCACTTCACATAAACCATCTTTTAACCTGATACAGACTTCCATTATCATGCAAATCCTCACCCCCAGCTTTGCATAACTAGTGTTGTCCGGTGAGTTCTGCAAAATCAAAAGCAACGGTCAGCCTCACACTCTGCTTCATACGACTTTCTACAAGCACCTCATCAAGCTGTTTTGATTACACCCAGTGTCACTGCTTCAGATTAGACCCACAATGTATTTCTCAGGCAGGGCTTCAGCCATTCAGGTGGAATGGTGTGGAGGGTTAGGGAGATACAGTAAGATGTTCTGCACCCCAGACAATGTGATCTGAAAATGCTTGTAAAGCGAGACGGTACCAGATGGGATACCATCCCATCACGCACACTCAGACACACAAATACACAAGCACACGGACAGATGGACTGACACTTGACGTGTACAGCAGGCCTGAATATCATCCCGAAACGTGTACAGAATGCAAAACCTCTGCCCACATGGACCTACAGCTCCAAAGCTGTGAGGTACCACCATCATCGACGGGCTGCCAGTCAGATTCGGACGATGCGCGATTCATTTAAGCTCATGTACCACTGACATCTACAGTCGACTTTCTGCAGGATGGCTTCATCACCAGAGATTCTCTCCCCAGGCTTCTACATCCATTTGTTTCCCTGCTTATGCACATCCACCGCTGACAGCCAAGTAACTGGCTGCGCACTGATATTTCAGAAGCGCGACCCACTCTGCCTGCTGTCAGTCTTGTTCCATATTCCACTTTCCCCATTTAAGGCATTCGAATTAATGAAATGTCACTACATGCCAGAGCGAGGACAGCAGGAATAATAAAAAAAGAGTAGGGTCCTTTACCTCCCATCCTGTCAAATGGCAAATATGCGAATGGCCACATGGGAACCACATAAAGCTTTATTTCAGTCTCGCACATGAATATTATCTTTTGGAACTCCTGCATGACAACCCTCATAATAAATGCCTAACCCCAATATCTCTAATGGCAAAAGGGAATAGATCCTTTCATTGTGAAAGATATTACACTGGCTAAATAAAACATTTATCAATAGCCTTGAAAGAATGTTATAATGATGGCAGAGCAGTATTTGGTCAATTTACAACATGATGGGGGAAAATACAAGGAGATCCATATATAATGCTGTCATGAGAAAGCTAATGAACGGATGTCTCACTGTATCGGAATCTGATTTTCGTAAAAGGCGCCCTAACCAATACCGGCGAAAATGCCAAGCCGTATTCCAGCCCTATAGCCAGCATCAAATTCAGCATATTGTGTGGAAATGGGTAAGATGTAGATTTTTGGTCCTCAAAAATGATCACATGCAGGATGGTCATGTTCCGTCTTGTGAAGTGGCATTTTAAAAAGAATGGAAAGAAAAGAAAAAACTTCTAACACCTTTCAGAAAGACATCTCATCACTTACGGAAACAAGCTATATTCAAGATGACTGAAACGATATAGCAGTAAAAAAAAGCAACTTCTTAAAATAAATTACTTTCTTCTTACCTTGAAGCAGACTTTCAGACCCAGATCCATGTCCATGCCCAAGCCTTACATCACTGAGAGCATACAGGGGAGAGTGAAATATCTTCTGGGAAATCTGAACTGTGGATCTATGTTGTTCTAAATTATGTTTATGTTGATCTAACACTATGAATGTATGTCTATCAAAGCCTGTCAGCTATTTCAGAACCTTTCTTCAAGTCACCCCAGTATTGGCAGTTACAATCTAACATGTGCTCACACTGTAATGTCCAATGAATATCCCCTGAAAGTTAATTAACCAAATAAATCAATTAATTATATGAGATGGTGAAATTTAACATTTAACAAATGGACCGACTGGAGTGCCCCAAAGAAAGGTTTGAGAACTGATGCCGTCATTGTCCATCTAAAAGTCCATCATGATACTTTTGAAGAACTGAAGAAATTTTTTGCTACTTGTTTTTTGATACTTGTGTATTTTCTGTATTTGTTTGTGTGTGTGTATACAGTATATATAGGTTTTTTTTCAGCATAAATATACAGTCAGTACCCAGATAAATCACTTCAAACATAATTTTCTTCGGAGGCCTAAGACTATTAGATAGTGCTATATATATTGACCTCATCTGTAAGAGATTTTGACTTCTAGTGTAAGAGATTTACAGCTATATAGAACCTCAATTTTCATCGTGTGAAGCAGGAGCTCTGAGAAAACACGCAGTGACTATATCAAGCTAACGTTCAAGGCTTCTTCACAACAGGAGCAGATACCCATCTCAAATGTTTGAAGTGGTTCTGATCTGAAAACCTAATTTCATTTTTTCACTAGACATCCCTGCCTGCCCGAGGCCCAGACTCATCTGAAGTGTTATTATAGAGAAAACTGAAATGAACACAGCAGCTAAAATGGGAAAAAAATAAAGCTTCAGCAGCCATCTGTGGTGAATGAACATTCTTGGAAAAGAGAGAGAAATCAGGAATCAGATTAATGAACTCAACTTCACTTTTTAATTCTGACACTAATTCATAGCATCAATGACCTTTCTCTGCATGGCAAAATATTTTGAAATGGTTTCCGCTCCACTTTAGATCACAATTAAGATGTGCCAATTGGGATCATTACTTTGAGAAATGCATTATTCCGTGCAGAATAGTGATTTTCAGCAGACGCGGGGCTTTAAAAGGACAGTGTTATTTTTATGATTTTAAGATAAAGTACTTTACAAAAGGATTTCACAGTACTTGCCTTAGATATTTACTAACATACTTGTGTTTAAATATAGATGACCCAGTAAAATGTACGCATCACATTTATTTGCATGTTATTTACGTTTTAGAACATTTTTGACACCTACGATACAAACAGGTGCGTGTTCAAAAATCTGTCAATGGCACATCAATCATCCATGAACCCATCCAGGTTCAACAACTGCTCATCCGATTCACATTACTGTAGTTGGGAGTCTTTCCAAAAATACTGGGGGAACATTAGTGTAGACCCCATATGGGACGTGAATCCACCTTGCGATTTTATATCCCTGCTTCCTACAAAAACAATGAGCACAAATGCATCAGTAGTTTCTCAGCATAAACAGCAGCACATAATCTCTCTGACACAGCCGATATATTCAGGACCTTGTACAATACACAACATTCACAGTGACAACAGGCAATCTAACATTATTTTATTACCTTTCAGCACGACATAAGCATGATAAATAGCATTCTAAATCATAATCAAAATGCCGACAACCCACTAGCCATCATGATGCTATATTAAGGCAGGTTGTTTCATCGATACCTCTATCATTGTACAAACAGACCTAAAAAAGGCCGAGTCTGAGAGATTCATATAGAAATCGACAAGGTTATGGTCTCCTTATGGGCAAAAACTGGCAGCACAACTTTAAGAAGTAGCCACGTTTATTCCACTGACTGAAGTGGCACAGTGCATTATGTCAAAACGTGGAGCTTTAAGCATCACTGTGGATGGGTAACCCCGTTAAATAATAGCCTCATCAAATAATACCAAAAATAGCCAATAAATAATAAAATTATGTTTTATTATTAATGAATTATACGAATAAAACATCAGTCACCTTTTTCTGTATCTGTGGTAAAAGTGCACTGAAAACTTTATTAGGTAGAAATATGCAGTGAAGTTAAAAAGCCAAACGGAATTCAGAGTAATTTTTTAAATTGTTATTCTATTCTTATGATATAAATCACAGATCAGTGCATTCCCATTGCAGGTGGCTATCGTTGATGATTTTAAGGAACAAGACTTCAGTATTTCCATACGTCGGCAATGCACTGGGTTTGAAGGCTTTGGAAAATGGCTGAAAGAAGCAAATGCAAATTAAGGATTTACGGTTTCAGATTTCCGCTTTGCAAGGGATACTCATGCAACAATAAAGAGTCCTTTCAGATTCCAGCTTGTGTTTTCATTGGAATTTCAGTGCAGATTACGCTATGAGCGATGAATAGCGAGCCATCAGATGGTGCTTTTGTCGTTTGAACCACGCCGTGCACATAGAGGTGGGAAGTGAGGAGACGCAGCAAATGTCTTAAATCCTCATTCATATTCGCTTTTTTATTATGGCAAAAACAAGCTAAAATGTTTACTGTTATAATAACAAATAAAACCACAAACTAAACAACCCATAAAGCTTCCCTCAGTAGATTTCACCAATCTTGGATGAGTGTTCCCAATCAAATATATTTTTGTCGAACCAGGGAGCAGAAATAATTTTCGGGGGGGGGGAGGGTTAACACTCGCAATCATAATTTGGCTACATGCCTGATTGGTAGCTAACAAATTTTGTCATTTTAGAACATGGCTACATGCCTACCTCATTTAGGAACCCCAGACGGTCCTCAGAGACTTGCCTAGACAGTCGACATTTTTGCTCCTTCCTAGCTTCCAACCAATCAAGAACGCAGAATACCCGGGATGGGTGTGCTGGGAGCTGGGAGAGAGCAAAACGTGGACTGTCTGGGGGTCCTTGAGGACAGCGTTGAGAAACACTGCCTGTTTGGCGTTTTTTGGGTATGGCGTTTTAGTTGCACCTGCATGTAGAATAGATTTTATTCTGACTCGGCTTTCCCTGTGTTACCAATATTGACAAAAAGACAAAAACTAATTTAAGGGGGGAAAAAAAACGTCTGACCTTTCCAAAAGCACATGTATTTACTTTTTAATGTAGTTCATGTTGCTAGGTACATATAAGTCATCCTGTTCTAATAGCTACACTAAAGGTCAATACAAACTCTCATATTCAGCTGTCTGGTTGAATTTGATTTGTCACCTTTCACATCTTAATGCAGAATGTGCTTTAAAAGCTTCTCACAATTTACGATGGTACAGTAAAGAATAGTGCAGTTACCGTAGCATGGACCTTCATCACCACAAGTTCCTGACCTTCAGCTACAGATTTAAATTCAAAGTGCACACTCTATCAATGAAGTTCCACTATTTCTTTTCAGAATACCGCTGAGGGCTTCCCTGATTTATTTTCTTATCACAAAACTGAGTCTCCTCTGAGAACAGTGACCTTAACAATCCACAGAGCTGTGTCACCAAAAGCTTCAGCAACTGGTAGGGCCTCTTCTGGAGAAAAAGTGTGCGGAGAGAGACCAGACCAACTACGATCCACCAAAGACTGGCAATGAAAGTTGCTAAGAAGACCAAGTGCACTCTGTTCTCAGTAGGATTACCTGGAGCCACACCTGTAGTAGTGTTTGCTGTGGAGAGCCTGGTGGCCAAGACACCCACATGACTTGGCCAGGCTCAGGCTGAATGGCTACACAGAACCATCTTCTCAGTTTATCGACCAGAAGAAGAAAGGTGTTGTCAGGTACAGTGCCATTTCTGTAACAAGCATAAGCAGGAAGGATTCAGATAGGTTAGACATTGACAATGGTCACTGGCATGAGAAATGTAGACTGTTACCTCTCTGGTGGGGAAGAAACCTGAGCCAGAAGAAGGGATTAGCTAAATAGAGTCAGATGTACCTTGATGTGCAAAGTGGGCTCTTGAACCAGATATCTTGACCAGGGATGAGGTCTCTCCTGCTCTGAAGTTTCCCGTGGTGATGGACATCAGGAAGGTGAAGGTGAATACCAACAACTCACATAGCTGTGCAGCTGTAGTTTCTCCAACCTCCATGAATGATGGAGCAAGGCAGACTCTGCCAGCAGTCTGTGCATATGCACCAAAGACTAGTTTGGAGTCTGTTTCATTGAAGTGCTCAATGGGTACCACCTAAACACTTTGTGTCCCTCCCCATCGATTTGGAGACAGCTGGAAGAGTGTGATTGGGATCAATGGTCTGCTGGATCTAAACCTCAGTAGTGAATTGTTATTGAACTTCTGTGCAAGCTATGGATGTTCTGGGTTAGATGCTCACACCTCCAAAACAATTTCCTCTGGATGCCAAGTGAGGCCAGGGACACTGAGTCTATAGAGACCGTGTTACAGTTGTTACAGCAGCTGCAAACAGTGTGACCCGAAGGCAGTTGATGCCTGTCATGATGGTAAACCTCTGACTTAGTGGCAGACACCTGTAGTAATAGAAGCCTTCAAGCCAAAGAAGTAGACCTCTGGGGCAATGTTTGCATGGAGGTCTCCCAAGACAGCTAAACGGTATGGACAGGCCAGAAATGATACAACTAAAGCAATTTTGCATGGGAGAAGACAGGAGAGAGATCAGAAGGATATTTTGGGAAAACATTCAGAAGAGGGAGGTGGGAACCTGTGTTTAGATGAAGTGAGTATGTCCTGGCCAATTGTGGGGATATTATCAAGTGGTGGGAAGAGCACTTTAAAGAAGTGTTCCAGCTGTAGGGGGAACTGCACTTCTCATTCTCTCTACGCCAAGGTTCTAGAGAGGAGAATCCACCCAATGGTCAAATCTGGAATTTGAGAGGAGCCATGCAGGTTCTAGCTTGGCCATGGAACAGTGCACCAACTCCTCTCCTACACAAAGCTGTGTTAGTACTCCTGAGAATATGCCAACACAGCCCCAGGGAAGGCATGTCCTGGCACATACTAAGGGAGCTTCTTCAGGAATATGGGGTACAGGGGCCGCTTTGATGTGTGCAGGCCACTCCCATAACAAATAGGCATCCGTATCTATGGAAAAGAGGTCAGAAATGACCTTGGACTGTGCCACTAGGAGAAATAGTAGCAGTATTTTACAGTCACATTTCTTATATACAGCCCTGGAAAAAAATTAAGAGGCTACTCTATTTTTTAAAAATCTGAGTTTTTAAATCCTGGTTTAATCCAGGTTCTGCTGGCAGAAGGCTACAGTGCAAGGCAGGCCGCTTGTGGACTCAACGTTTCTAAGACAGCAGAACACAAGAACAAGGTCAAGCAAGAGAGACTGGGAACGGCCAGAAACCAGGCAGATTAGAGGGCAGAAGCAACTTTCTAATGCCAGAGATGACTGTCAACTTACCTAGCAGCGTCTCATACTGTAAATCGGAGGATGAACTCAACTGACCTTCAAAAAGAAAGGAAACATTAGGTTGTGTGAAGTGCACTGTAACGACAATTTATAACAGACTGCTAGAAGCAGGACGGAAGATTCATAAAGCAAGGAAGAAGCCCTTCATTAATGAGAATCAAGGAGGAGCCAGGCTGGAGTTTGCAAAACTGTTTACATAGGCGCGTACCCATAAACTGAGAAATGAGTGAAACTGAAATTTTTGCTGTGATCTCTTCATTTTTTCCCAAGCTCTATATTCATGTCACTAATAAACAGCATGTGACATACTTTATTCAGCTCTTCACTGATGTGCTCACACTTTCATCCTGAAAGCATAAAAATAATGAGCAGTGTGCTCCTTTAATCTGAAGAATATGATCTTAAGAAGGCTGAAACATCCTGGGCAAGAATTTACTTGCATTTTTTGCTCATTTATAAGCTGCATCAGAGATCTCCTAGTGTATATATATCATTAACAGATCCATACGCCATTTTTGTTCTCAGATCAGTAACATACCTCATTTCTCCATTTATGTTTGTGAATGCAGATATGACGCTCCTTTATTTTGATTTTAAAACTGCCGGATAGATGTGGGACAGTCACCTTGCACAAGAGGGATTCTTAATTTAGATTCTTTTGGAGAGGGGCTCAACTGGCCATGTTTGATTGGTTGTATTGCCAAGACTGTCTGGATTGATGCTTTTTGGCCAGGCAGGAGTGTGACTGTGCTTGCATGTGTGTGTGAGTTGGGGGTAAACATATAGTGTCAGGGAGAGCCCGGGGAACTGGCCACAGGCCTGCTTTTCAGGATGAGTTGGGGGATGAGGAGGAATTCTGTCCCCTTGGCACTGAGTCTCTGGGCTCCTATTCCCAGTTTGGGGCCCCTCGTTTCTCTGTAATGTACAAACAATGAGTGAGCACAGACAATGGCTCACTCGGAGCGCTCAATGAATTCTTGGGTCAAGCACTAAATCTCTTTTGACAGAAACACAGCCCACTCTTGTTCTTTTCAAGAGGCTGATCCTCCCAGCACAGCATTAATGAATGCAGCTTTTGCTGCAGGCGGAGGACTGCAGGTACCAAGGGGGTTCCACTCAAAATATTAACATGCACAAAGGTGCAGGATGCTCATGATTACAACTATACGCAGATTGGAAAACCATAAAAAATTTGCAACAAAAATGCTTTACCTGCAGAGATACATAACAACATTCTTCAGATACGCTATTGAGATAATACCTCCTGAGCTTTTGAACAAGATGTGACTCTATGTGGGACGATCTGAGGGAAGCAGGGTATGGATCACTGCTACCATTTTATTTAGCACATGACAAAATTACCGGCCCTATGGTGGTTTAACAGTGAGCTAATGTGCGCCCCCTCTACAGTAAGTGAAGCCTGTTTGATGCTGAGTGTACTACAGCCTAATGCCCAGGAGGAATGACAGCAGTAACAAGACCTCAATCTGCCACCGACTGAAGGCATGCAAGCTGTCGGGAGCCTCACATCTCCTGGCCCCCGTTCTCGTGGGTCAGCGCTACACACTGCGGGGGTGCAGGGAGACAAATCCTATCACACGGTGACAGAGAGCCATGGCGCTTTACACCAAGTTTCCTACGGATATGCCCACTTCTTATTTACAGATTCCGTTAAAGTAAGCCCTTGATTACAGAAAGAACTCTGTACCTCAATCCTGGGCCCATTCTGAGGTGCCACGTTCGCTAAGCAACCAAGTGACATCGGCTGTTAACACGAGTGACAGACCCATCGCTGAAAATCGGCAACATGATTCAAAAGGAAAATGCAGGATCCTTGTAAGGAGAGGATTTGTGTTGAGCAGAACATGCTCTGATTATCTGGGGATTCAAACTTTATGTCTTTTAACTATTTAACCACTTTTCTCCACACTGGAGTATTAATGAAATGTGCCCATCAAAAATTTTGAGTTCAAGTTGATCGCAGTTTTATGAAAATCACATCTATTAATAATCACCTACCATGACTTCTGTAATCATGAGATTTTTTTAAAAGCCACGAAGAAAAATATTGTACATAAATGCCTATATAGCACCTAGCATTGTAAATTTTCAATGTCAGATTCTTATAAGAATTGCCTTTTTATCCTTTAAAAATGTTTTTTAAAAAAGTCACATACAAAACACTGCAAAGGGATACTTGTTAGACTAACATATGCTTCAGATGTCAGTCTTTATATTAATACAAAAAATTTACACATAGTAGTGAATTTGTTCATTCTGATTGCCTAACTGTCACTGCACATCATTGAATTAACTGGAAGCCACACAAAGCACAGGTATGCTATCTATGCTGGCTACAAAAACACAAAGAAAACATTGGCTTTAATTTGCTGATCCTTTATTCATTACACCACCGATGAAGTGAAACCATGGGAGACAGCGTGCAGCTTTTTCGTGTATCCAGACATGGCCAACTGAAGATGTTCTACCAGAGAGGATGATTAAATGTTTTCCTGATGCTTTCTTAAATCTGTTTTCTCAGAGGATTTCTAAACACACCATATAGTTCAAATATATATATATATATATTTTTTTTTTTTTTCTGTGCAGGACTTGCATCTACCCTCTCCCTGGCCTCTTTGTTTGGCTTTTGTTTCGCAACAGCTGTTACCGTGGTTTTTTCGGTCAGCTGTGATTGCTTGAGGCAACACAGGAGCAGATGGTGTTTTGCTATGCATGAATGGAGCGTTAGAAGGGCTTGGACTGAATAGACCAAGTTTGAATGGTGTCAATGTAGCACCTGCCCCCTTTAGCAGTGAGAACACATCATGGCAGCATGATCTGTTTCTGCTTCCTGCCGTCGGATGGGGAGAAATAAGGGGGGGAGGCCTTGTTGGATTTTGTCCATATTGATTGATCTTTCTAAGAGTACTGGCATAATGTAGTGTACAGTCAATTTGAGTTAATTGGATATGACACAGCATGAACATGTAATCTATCATTCTGGTCTCTCGGTGCGCTTTATCAGCCTTGTTGCCATGGCGACATACGACCCAAGTAATAGCTTACATAAATCGGCTAAGTAAGTTGGCACACGGAGTAATTTTGGAGCTGATTTCGGGCAAAGAACAAAAAAAACACCGGCGAGGGGAATTCCACAAAGACAAGGGGGCTAAATAAGCACAATCTTAAAAGTGGCGACCAAAACAGTAAACGGCCGAGCCTTTTACCCAAGCCTATTAGAGCTAAGTGTTTAAGCCTCTGTACCCACCCCTCCATACACCCACTCCCTCAATTTCAATAAAAATTATCCTGGAGCCCAAAATACAGGAAAGGGAATCTACAGTTTCATTATTTAATGTGAAAATGCTGAGATTTCAGAAGGCTTCATTAGATTTTATTGTGAAGGAATACAATTTTCTCACCAATCTGGTTTACTTTTGTTAATTTTTGTTACTTTGTTTTGATATGGGAATCCATGGTTCTTCAATGTCCAGTCAGCATTTAGCAGGAATCTACACACAGCAGTGTGCCCATTACTCTGCTGGTATAACACCATTTATACTTTGCTGACCTTTTTAAAAGACTTGCAAACAGTTATCATTTTAAGGCACAAAGGGGCTGTGCGGAGGCAAAGGACCACATATCACTTGCGTTGTTCCCAAAAATCACTCATTTGTTGCAATTTGACCAGCAGCTTGATAATGAGGAGAGACAGAGAGAAAGTGTGAGGGAGAGAGCGAGAGAGAGCAATAGAGAAAGAGAGAGAGAGAGTGAGAGAGAGAGTGTGAGGGAGAGAGCGAGAGAGAGAAAGAGAGAGTGAAAGACTTTTACTTTGACTTTTGAAAATTTCTTTATTAACACGAGTGCACAAACTCAAAAAACAGATGAAAAATGAGGAATAACAAAAAATAAAAAGATAAAGCAAAAGATATCAGTCCACAAATTCACCATGCACATCATACTTTTAACACTAGACTTTGATCATCGCCAAATTCACACAACACTCTGCATTGGCCCCACAACGTGGAGAAATCCTGCAGGGTATGACACAGAGTCTGCATACTCCGCCCTGAGCTGCAATGCTACCAGCTCCACCAGTATAGACTTAGCGTCCATCGGTCCAGCCCCTCTCAGCTTATTTTTTCAAGCCAGCCAAATCGCAAGTTTGGCCTGACCCACTAGAAAATTCAACAAGCACAATTTGACTTTCTCGCGTGCTGTATATTTTGGACCATAGATGAAAATGACGTTGGCAAAATATTTCTCTAACCCACCAAACCATGTCTCAAGCTTCGAGAACATGGTCCCAAGCCTTTCGCACCTCAGAAAAAGATGCATCACAATTTCATCTTCCCCACAAAAAGGGCAGTACACTACCACCAATGGATTGATGTGCAGCACATGTCGATTCATGGCCACATCCCCATGCATCACCCTCCACAGCAGGTCAACTGTATGAATGAGAGAGAGAGAGAGTGTGAGGGAGAGAGAGAGAGAGAGAGAGAGAGAGAAAGTGTGAGGGAGAGAGAGAGAGAGAGAAAGTGTGAGGGAGAGAGCGAGAAAGAGCAAGGGAGAGAGAGAGAGCAAGAGAAAGAGAGGGAGAGAGAGAGAGAAAGTGTGAGGGAGAGAGCGAGAGAGAGTGTGAGGGAGAGAGTGAGAAAGAGCAAGAGAGAGAGAGGAAGAGAGAGAGTGAGCTGATGGGTACCAGTATAATCACTGTATTCTCTGAATGAGTACATCAGTAAAACAAATAGAGATGTAAAAAACACAGAATTAACTGAAGTTACAGTACTCATGAGGATTCAAGCTTTTTGCCGAGAAGCACTTTTAGAAGATAATATTTATTGACCCAAATATTTTTAATCTCCTCCCATTTTCTCCCTTAAATTCTGATTATATTTCATTCGGAATAAAACGGGCGGCAGGACACATACATACAGCGAAAGATATCTTCTGTATCTTATGGTGTGGTACTCTCAACAAGGCACTCTAAAAATTAGATTATGGACAGATTGTGAGCATGGGAATGTAAACATCTTTACTGAGATTTACACCAACTGTCTTCAAGCCAGTTTGATTTGCTCAGTCTCATTTCAAGGCAAGCTGTTGGATTTATGAAATCCAACTAAACACATAGCCTTAACCGAAGCTCTTTATATACTATTCAAAGGGTGTCAAAGTATGTCCCATTGTAATCAGTCATATTAGAAGGGAAGAACAAATTAGTGCTATCCAATAGCTAAGGAGGACAGACACTCTTAACTAAAAGTTTCAGAGACCCCAGTGACAACTGCCTTTGTGATCAAAGGCTGACGTATACCAAGACAGCTATGACGTCATCACTGTGATACAGGAGCTCTCATTTTCCTGTCCACGGACAATATTCCACTGGGCTATAGGACATTAGGAGTGCTGGGGGAGGAGGTCCTTTCCAGAAAGAAGCGATATATCCATCCATTGGTTGACAAGTTCTACCGGTCTGTGATTTTTACACAAAGCATGTTGGTTCATCAAAAGGCTGAACACCCCATAATGTAGCAGAAGACCAGAGAGACCAGGTGAATGAACATTTTTCTTGCAATTATACAGGACTGAAGATCTTGCTGAACTAAGCTGATAGCTACCAGGCAATTAGGGTTTAGCCATTTAAACTGCATGCCACACAGCATAAATAGGTTACACAACGGAGCACCTGGTAATGTTTCTTTGCACAAACTGTTAAGGGCCATAAGCAATTCATTTATCAAAACAAAAACCACCGCATGGCCCTGGTTCGTAGACACATGAGCTGGCAAACGGCCATCTAGAGTTCCTGATGTGATTTCAGGAGCAACCTGGTAGGCATATGATTCCTGCCCAATTATATTAAGCCAAGTGTCCTTAAACAGCAGAAAATATTACCTTTTAAAAACATATACAAGTGTAGAATTAAGAATTCTATATAGTCACACAATTTATTTTTAGATATACCTGAAAGCTACAGAAGTATTTGCCATAGAACCTACTTCTAACTAATGATCTAAGTACAATATACAAAGAAGAATTTATTGGAATTTAGGAATTATAGGCAATCATTGAGCTTAACACAGAAGGAAAGCTCATTAATCCCCCTTTCGTTGAACACGACTAGCTGGCACAGGAGTCAAAGGGTATGTTAAATTCCCAGACTGGGAACTGCTGCCATTTAGGTGATGCTACCATCTGCAAGGTTTCACCTTTTGAGCTGAGCATCGCCTGTGAGGCCAGGCATATGCAACAAACTCTGCTTGACACCAACCAAAGAAGGAAAAGGCCCGGACATCATTATTCATCAGCTAAGTAGCTGCGGAATCTGCACTCTTCTGCCAGCATTAATCAGCTGATCAGGATTAGTGAGGGACTGATGCTTTCAGTCATTAGAAATCAATAGCTGTGGGTATTTCGGTGGCTTATAGAAACATCAGTTCTATTTGGTTGGATTCCATTTGATTCTATTAATTGGATTTCAGCAGAATTGTGCAGGAAATGCTTTTAATCATTTTTAATTACGGCACCCGTTGGTTGTATCTGGCATTAGCGGTAATGACTGTATTAGGGCTGCCCCGACTAAAGATATTCCTAGTCGACTAACACTCCTGCATTTTAGCAATTAGTCAAATAATCGTTCATTTATGATATTAATATAATATACAAGGAAAGGTACAGTCCAAGTTGAAGTTTAACACTTCCATATGACAGAAAAGGCTAAAGCATGATATTAGCACGTTCAAAATGAAAATTAAGCGCTTAAAACAGAATAGTAAAGCGTTTAAAGTATACA
>JABFDZ020000022.1:1010838-1036135 GCA_019775955.2 Pollimyrus isidori
CATGTGATTGGTTGATTAGATAATTGCATTAATGAGAAATTGAACAGGTGTTCCTAATAATCCTTTAGGTTAGTGTAGTTCTATATTTAAAGACACAGAGTATACAGCAGTTTGACAGTGTTACCATACATAATACTCCAGAGGAAGAACTCATATGTTATAGTCCTCATCTCACAGCGATTTGCTGCACTGCCTGTTTCTGCCAAGCCTATACCTTTGAGCAGTGATAGCTACTCCATTTTCCACACGAGCTGCATTACGAAGAGGCCGTCTGTTACAGCATCTGTTGTAATGAACTAAGTGCAGTGAAACACAAGGCCAAAATTCCCAACAAAGCCCCACATACAAGTACTATAGGCACCCTTCCTATGCTAGTCTCTCATACCTGCTGTTTATACCAAAGCCTATGGCTCCGAACCCTGTATGTATAGAATGCACCTATTGTGTCAATGTAACAATAAAACCGGGGAGGCTTTTCTCAGCTTTGCACTATACGGCTTTCCATTCAAACACAGAGCTGTGTAGACAAAAATAGCAACACTACTGTCAGCACTACAAAAGACTTTTAGAAGCACCATAGATACAGAAATATATATGCACACACAAGCATTTGTGTATACATATTATGCACATGATATATTCGTATTATACACTGGTGCGCGTGTTGAATCTTATATTTTCAGATACATTTCAAATGCATGCAGAAATATACCATTTAAACAAATATACAAGTATCCATTGAGGTCTGACTTATGTTCTAGAAATGATTATGCAAGTCAATCTTGGTGTATCTTGATCGTTATAGGAGAGAGGTCAAATATACTGTATCATGCCTGATACAATATCACACGCACTTAACTAAACCTCCGTGGTGGCATGGTTCTTGCTGCATGCCACACACAAGGTAAAAACAAAACACCCGCTCATGTCCACGACTTCTGTTTTTATTAAGGCTCTTAAGGAACCTCAGACATAAGTATCAGATGTTATTCGATAGGACAAGTCATTGTATGACTGTATGCATATATAAAACTATATGGATATATACACATACTCTGATAACTTCAGGACTAAAAAAAACAAGACAATCTACACCACAATAAAAATCCAGAAAAAATATGATTTGGGTTGAACTTAAATGTTCTGTTTTCATAATACCTGAAACATCAGGATCTCACCCCTGCCTTAATCTAAACTAAGTACAGTTTTAACTCGATTCTTGAACTTAATCCGTTCCGGACTCCGAATCAAATCCTAAAAAGTTCAAGTTCTGATCAAATTTTTTGAATAAGAAATAATGGAAAACCAACTAATTGGTTCCTGGTCCCCCAGAATTACGCCTAAATATGCATTTTTAGCATTTGAACACAAAATGAACATAGTAAAACAGGAAGAGCATTTTTTTCTTAATGGCTTCCAAAACGATAACAATCTTATCCCAGCATTACCCCTGTCCTGCCCCGATCGTCCGCATCGTCCGTGTGCCACGCCCCCTCATTAACCTCATGTGGGATCACCATGTGATCAGCTGTTTCTGGTTGTTGTGATTAGTGCTCTGTATTAGGTCCACGTTTCAGTTTGTTTCATCAGTCCGGTCATTGGGTGCATTCGACTTGCTTACAGCGCTGGCTTAAAGCAATGCATTCTGATCCTGACTCAATGCATTACGATTAGATACATTGCGACCTCTCACCTGGTTGCACAAACTAGAACAGGTCAGCATTCACAGTTCGACTTCTGATATTCAGATCTAGTTCCAGGTCAAACTGGTTTGTTCGACTTTCTAGAAATTTGAGTTCTAGTGAGTTCGAGCACCAAGGTACCACTGTATAACCATTAAAAACTGTTATCCCCGAGAGAATGTTCACATAAACACACTTGAGGTAGCCACGACATCGTCCCAGGACTCACCCCCGGCAGAACGTTATTGTGGACTGTTCCATCCTGCTCCATCAGGCTGCGGGAAATGGTGATGTAGGGCAATTCCAAACTCTGAGGGGGGAACTGTGGGGTGAACTGCCCTCCCTGCGAGTGGGAGGTGTCCAGCGTGCCTGGGAAGGTCGTGTCCCCCTCGGATGCACCGAAGACTGGCTCCATCTCAGGAGGTGGGGTGATGGGCGGGATCTCAAACTCCTCATCGCCTAGGCTAGGCGTGTGGAAGGTTTGCTACAAAAAAGATGAGAATTCAAAGTAAGATTTACATTTGAACTACAGCTGTAACAGTGGATCCACTATTACTCTGATTAAATTTGGGCATGTTTTTTTTCCTCAAAAGTTTACAGATCGAAAATAAAGTTCACCAAATAAAATCTAACTTATAAGAAAAATATTTAAATAACCAAAACCCTTCCTTCCCACTGAAAACCACCCAGCCATCTCTAGAAAAGAAATGAAAAACATTTGGCTACTGCTGACGTGTGTTTGGGAGAGAACTAGAGAAAATACATGTCACAGTGAGATTGCTTTGAATGATATTTCCAGAGCTTATTAACCCTGACCAGAAGTGTTTCCCTTTGTTCGCTTTGCTCCTGCCCTTAAATCTGCCCATCAGACAGCTTAATCTCTCTGCCTTGGAATTAAAGCTTTCGGTCACAGTTAAATTGCTTTTATTTTGTCACTTTGTGATGGAATTTCTCACCTTCCCCGATCGAGTCTGCAGATTCACGGCGGGCCTCGGACCAATCCCCTAGGAAAGCCAAGACCCCTCCCACAGCTGTATAAACATTAAGGCCTCGAACGCCACCCCCAGACTACCTCCGATATGTAGCGACACAGAAGCGGTTTGCTTTCACAAGACGGGATCTCTGTTCGGTCGTTAATCTGCTTCTAACGTGTTGGGTCCCATATGACTGAAATTAAATTTCTTTCAGTGCAACTCGTCCTTCAGCGGTAACGCCTGCTTCCAGCTCTTTGCCATCGACCCTTCAGTCTGCAGGTGTTTAAGAAGAGCAAGTAGCTGCAGAAATGCACTAAAACATCCACTATTACAGCGCTTTGGCGCAGCCTGCGTTGCACTACAGCGCTGCCATTGGCCTGTGGATTCACTTCCAAACTCTGAATGCTATGAGTCTGATAAGCGTCGATGAGATGTGCCTGCACAAGCAAATAATAACATCTTCCTTCTCTCTTTGGTTTAATAACTATGTCTGCCCTTCTAGCAAGTTCTTTCACAGCTATCAAATTGGTTTTCCATCCCGAAATGACAATTCTGCCCCCCCCCCACAGACACACACTGGCTTAGTGTGTGAGAAATGGCGGCCACCCTGTTCCTGAAAACACAACTGCAGCCTTGCTTCATAACAATCCTGGCTGGGTGAAAATGTCAAGGTCCTAACACATTTGGCATGAGTCATGGAAACCACAGCGAACTACTCTCAATATGACAGGATTATCGGCAAAAATGTGCTAAGAACGCTCTTTTCATATTTTGAGCCATTATTTTAAAATACGGTATGTTGATGGCCATACACCTTTCATGAAATTTTACAGGTGAAGAATATTTTTTGAATTATTCCAATAAAGTGGCACTGAATGTATATCCTGAAATGATTCTCAAATGTGCAATTTCACAGACTATTGTGCAAATTACTTCACACTTTGATACTATATGCTAGAACAGCACATTGTGCAGTAGTCAAATGCACAAAAAAAATCTTCATAAGGGTATATCATAATTCAAGTGACCTGGGTCAGAATCAGAGAATGCAACCAGAATGTTGCATCAGACATCATTAAGGGGAAAGAATGCTTAAATCAATGACTATTGAAATAAATACTCAATGACCTTACATACAATATAGACCACACCGCAATATAGGCCAACATAAGTGTTAGACTCATAAATGAAGGGTACAGCCCATGTTGAGGGGAGGATCTGCTTTGGCACAAAACATACCCACTGTCATTTTTGACATTGTGGGATCCTGGGGCCTGCTGTCGCATGGCCGGATAGAGTCCACTTCACACCATGCTAAACTTTAGTCTCTTCACACAAAACTAGCCTAATTTTGGACTGGAAGAGGCTTATGAGTCTCTGATCCCAGATTAAGAGATGCAAAATCCACTTTATTCACGTCAGCCGCCTGATTATCCATTTAAATTGTTCTGAAAGCTCAGCAAAGCTCAGCAGCCACCTAGGGAGTGAGGATGGAGGAAGAGGGCAGTCTGTTTAAGAGCGTGGATTCCACTGACCAGTCACACATCATCACACAATTCATTTAAGAGAGGCTGCTCCCAGAATGTACTGGGCCACCCCTAACCACTATGTTCATGACATCTGTGTTTGTGCAGGGAGTGTGTTTGAATGGAGAAATGGTACATGGAAATGGGACCGTGAAATGGAAAAAGAGAAACATGAGGGTGCGGAGACTTAGTTTAAAGTTTCAGGTGTAATTTCATAATAAGAGCTTTGAAAATATACTCAGCTTCAACTCAGCGTTTCTATATCAGGTAAACTTTACAACCATGAAAGTATACTTTCAGAGATCCCTTAATTTATTGGCAACTTCTTCAAAGTTCAGTTTAGCTGACAAACTAAATTGATTTCATTATGATTTTATGATTAAGCTGAGTGACACGTGATACGTAGGTGAAACCAAAACTACAACTACCATTTTCCCCTCTTGGGAAGCAATAAAGGAGACTTTCATTACATAAGCAAGTTGAGGCTCTGTCATGTGACACTGCCAAAACGCCAAGTAATTACACACCAGCCTTCCAAAATAATCTGCTACTTATAAGCTATGAAGCGGTTTCCTTTTTCCTTTCTGAATGCGACTTGAACCCCCATCATAAACTATGTGGTTTCCCTTTCAGCTCTTCTGGTGAAAGCCATCTTGTCTTACTCCTCATCTGAGAATCCACACTTTAAAAGCATCCAGGGTTGATTAGCAGGCTGAAAGATGCATGATTGAAAAACCACAGCTGATATAAAGGTAACTGAATTTGCATCCTCCATTAAATATTATTTGACATTGGCATTTCAGACAGACTCCCCGTGATGCTGAACAAGGTAAGCAGACAGAAGAGAGAGAGCGGGAAGGATGGATGGATGGAAGCATGGATGAATGAATGGAAGGGAGGATGAAACACTACCTGTCAGCAATAATTAATGAAAAAATTTATGTTGAAGTGCTTTGCTAATTAATAGATGCCTCAGATTTGTGAATGACTTCCGCCTAATGCCCCTCCCCCCAGCACCCCTGACAATCTACCTTCAACCAATGATGTGCTATTCATCTTCTTTTGCGCTAACACCTGGCATACAGGACCAACCTCTTATCTACCGCTTTCTGTATCCACAATATTTCCATTATGTTTAGATTGAATTGCGTGTCAAATTGCACCTTGTGCCGGTATTTATGTTTGTAATTGTAACTGGTTTTATTGTCTTACAGTGAGCATTTGTATTCGTGATCTGTATTTTGTGTTTGTTTGTATGTGTTTATGTTTCCCAGAGGCCAGAAGGACACAGAGTAAGATTTATCGCATAGTGGAGCTACCCGTTTACTCTGCATATGACCATAAACTCTTGAATTTAGTGTAAAAGTAGAACTAGCACCCAGTGTCATAATAAGTCCCTAATGAGAGACCAGTGTAGGTCTCACAGCCAACCCTACAATTACACCCTCTCTCACCCTCTGCCTGGGCTCAACACTCAGAGGATTAATACGGCTTGCGTGCATCTACTGTGAAATCACATGACTGCCTTTAGAGAACCGCATTTTTAAATGTCTCTTTAGTTTATGTAACGAGCAACACAGACACATGGCAAAAATCCTGCTTAAAATAATGCAAAAAAAAAAAAAAAAGAGAGAAAGAGAGAGAGGAACATGTGGTTGCCGGATCCGCTGGCAGCTCCTGAAATGTGCGCTGCAGCAGCGAGCCATCTGCACCACAACACCGGCAACATTTGCTCCTTTTGATAAAATGCAAATCTGCGAGGCTGGTGTATGAACTCCCAACAGCCTGCAGCCTGACACGCCGTGTTTCCACAGCTGGGATTAAACGTTCCTGAACAGCTGCTGCTGCCTCTGCCGGCTGGCTGGCCATGCTCTGCCCAAACTCCGATTCCTACGTGTAGGTGTTTTTGGGGAGGGGGTCCAGCTGAATGAAATAGAGTGAGGGGGGCTCCTGATGCAGCATGGCTCTGTCACGCGGCACCCCCCCAGCTCTCGCCTCACGCTCCTCAGCAGAGCCTTGAAATAGCAGACTTCTCTCGTGATCCCCCGACTCGGCCAACATCCATGCAAACAAGCTGCGTGCGAACGATCATCCTTCTCGGGCGGAATCGCACCGCAGGGGCCGAGGTGCCTGAGATCCGTTACACCTCATTTAGGCCCCCGATTCCTAACAGAGCTTCACCGAGCCCAGGGACAGATCCCCATCCTTCCCATTGTTCTCGGTGGCGTGGAAGAAGGCCTTAGTATCCAGGGTCCCGCGGCAGGTTCAGGTTCGTTTCAGGAAGATGTCATCAGGAGGGGCTGATAGCACCGTTAGCTATCCAGGGGAGGTATAGAGAAAAGGCTCCTTACAGATACGCAGCCCTACTCCATGCACAGAATAGGGGTACAACCTTCAATGATGTAACTCAACAGTAAAGATGCAAAATCATTCTTCACCAATAATCGAGTTACCATGTGTCATGAGCCGAATATCCCTAATGCAGCCTAGTCATAAATGTACCTTCGTGGGAGTAAAGTTAGGCAGAAAAATTTAGGAATGGGGGAGGGTGGTACATTTTCAAATGGGACAGTTTTGCTCATTTTTCCCCCCATGGGTAATGGCACCCACACGTAACCGAGGCCTGTCCTTAGCCCAAACCCCATCTGTCCATTCTTACAGCAAACATCCCAACGTATTACCGTACATCAGCATGATATTCATCATCAGCACAAACCCAGAATTAGCCTTCCTTTCCTTTAGATGCAGCATGGTCTCCTAAAACAATATCAAAATTGCACAAAAACAGCAATGACTGCAATATGCAAACGATCCATATCCTTATCAAACAGTTGAGTAAAATAAATCTGTTGTGGTTTGGAGTGTTACAGTGGAGGATTTTCTGCATCCCCCCCCCCCCACCCACACACCCTTACACAGCTGTTACAGCCACCCTCCCTTGCTGTCCCAGCACCACCGGGCATGTGTGGCCAGCTGAAGGACAGCTTGATGGACTGTGTAATGGAGAAGTCTTTCTACGTCTAATTAAACCGCCCTTTCTTACACTGCACTTCATAGAAAGGAAGAAGACATTGAAAGCTGGGAATCGGCCTCATTTGTCTTGCATGCATCCCTGCCCAGAGCATAAAAGGACCAAATGGGAAGATGGAGAGAGTGTGTGGGCATTGGGGAAGGGTACTTACATCACCAGGTGCTAGGAGCACGCCGTTCGCTTCTGCCATGTTCATGTAGCCGTTATTGTTCCCAAACTGCTGGGAGGGGAAAAAAGATAGCCTTATATTAGTGTGCTTTAGAATCTACCTTTACCACAATATGAGATCACACCATGTGAAGATCCAATATATTAAGTGCATTGAAAGCTTAAAGTCATTGTAAATCCAGCCAGGCTAGCTGGGTCAAGAAGGTCCAATCCAATCGGTCTGTTCTGATGTTGGATTAACCTCGCGGCGTCCTTGAGTGCAAGTGCTGTTATATTACTCTGTTACCGCAAAGAGAAAAAAAAAAAAACCGCACACAGGCAGTTTAACAGAAGCAGCAGAGAAAGAGGGCTGGGTATTCAGTGCATCAGGAGCCACAATTAATGGCACGTTTGCATCACAAAGCGAAGTAATGAGACGCAACACAAATTCATTAACTTTCAGATGCCCGAGAGGGAGGGTGCGGCCGTCACTCGAAATGAGAGAACAATGTTTGTCTTGGTTCCTGTCAGAAAGTACTGCAGGAGACTGGACGCCTAGCTAATCTATCCCTTAGGGTAGAGTACAGAAGGCCTCTCCTTTCTTCCGAGACGAGCCCTCTGACAGGTATTAGCAAAAGGACATGGAATGAAGAATCGCCGGCAGCATCCAGAGTCGGAAATCTTACGCGTCTCTGTGCGAACTCACACAGCTGTGACGCGCACTCAAGGAAATGGAGACCTTCTGTTTTTCATCTAGAAGGGGCCTTCATGGAGAAACGCGGTCAAACACCATTACGCTAAACCTGACATCATTACAAATGTAAATCTAGGGCTCTGCCCCAAACCGGAGCAGAAGTATCACATGGATGCGGGGGGGGGGGGGGGTTAATAATCTGTGGCATAATCAGGACAATTATTCATAAAATGTTTCTTTTGCCCTTTTCTTTTGCCTTTCAATAAATCAGGAAGAAAAACACGACCAATCAGCTGCGAATGGCTTCCGCTAAATAGTAAATTCCCTGAGGAAATGGGAAAAAGTCAAGTAACAGTAACAAAGCAAAAAGAAAAGTGCCTAAACCAAACCTTAAAAAGACCAGAAGTAATGTCTCACTCTATGGATTTTAACAGCACCGGCCTGCACATCTCTCTCAAATTTAACATTGGGGGAGCAGCATCTATACCGTAACACACTCTGGGCCTAATTACCCTGGCAGAGACCTGTCTGTGGGACACGGGCCTGTGCTTTTCTTCTTCACCGCTGAAACGAGAAGCTTGGCCACTAAAATCAATCTTCTGTATTAAATCACAGAAGGGTGATCTGTGAAAGTAGCACCTGGTAATACTCCCCTATGCCTATTTTTAGGGTAAGAATGAGACCAGAGGATACAGTAAACAATACTCTGCCTGGAAGGCATTGGAGAATCCTGACATGGGGGAGGGGGGTTATATTCTAAATTTTTAATCTCCCCCTCTAATATCTTTGCAGCCCAGTGCAAACAACCCATTCGGATACACTCTTTAAGCATTAGGAAGTTAAAAGTGGTGCTACGTTAGTAAGTCATGCAAGATATATAGAAAAACACAAAATATAGACATAGAGAAGCTGTATTGATTCAGCTATTGTCAAACTGATGCATTGGTACATTAGTCTTGATGATATGCCTTAAATAAGATTGTTAAACCACTAAACTAATATTAAAGTGTGGTTTGAGTAGCTTGCAGACAGCTGGTCTTTATTTTTAGAGCAGTTCAGTTCATTCTGTGAATGCATTTTGTGTCCGTGTTCAAGGGCCGCCCAACTGAGCCAAATGCCAAACGAAATTAAGAATGATTGGAGGATCTGCACTGCTGACAGAGGGGTCTATATAGAACTGGGTCATCCCACACAAAGGGCGCTCTATAATTAAAGAGATGAGGAATTGATGATGGCTGCTTTAGGTCAATTAGCGCAAACAAAGCAGTATTTCCATGGAAAGTGTTTCAGGAACCAGAGCAGGTAATGTTATTGGTGGATCTGGAAAGATAGACAGGAAAAGTGGCAAAACAAACGAATGCAGCTGAAACGGAATTCAACTGAAAAGATTCATCAACCATGAAAATGCATACTCTCACTGTGGAGATTTCTAGAACAGTTCACTGTTTGACTTTAACATTAACAGTTGAATATCTACATGTGAAATACACATATTGATATCAGAAAAAGAAATGACACAGATTAACAGTTTTGGATAAATCCCTGTTAAGTTTTGTGTCTGGCAACCAGGCTGGCTTAAATACCTCACAGCTGCCAAAAGACTTGCTGGTTTTATAATTAGATGGAATTATGATATAATCATATCACTTGGGGGAGCAGTTACTCAAATGATTTTTTTCATTTTAAATTAAACTGGTGATCATGCATCTGCAAACAAATATGAAAGATAATGAGAATTTGCACATTGAGCTCCAGAATCATATTTCTGCCAGTATAATTCTTAGGCATAGTATCCAGGAATAAATTCTTTAACAATGCAGACATGCAATATTGGCTCACACAAACAGCTGATAAAGTGGTCCACTCATTTCACGTCCACCGTACAATACTGGTATGCAGCAATCGTATGCTACAAAAAAATTCACCAGCATTAACACTGTCGAATGTATTAAGATATAATCTTCTGGACCTACCTCTGTTAATATAGAGCCAATTCTCTCCATTTCTATAAAACACCAGCCTATCTTCTGAAATTTTACGCTAGTCTTGCCTTTTGAAAATTCTTAAAGTTTAACAAAATCTTATTTTTTATACTACTGAACTCTAATCCTGAAAAGTTCTTAGGGCATCAAAACACACCATACTTGTTCTAACAGGCAAGTTCCCAAAATAAAAGACATCTGGCATTCTTCTGAAAGAAGACAGGACATGCTTTGATAAGGTACAATATTGACACACTACATTTTGTAGCCGATTGCTGATATGAATCTAGCCAATATAAAGAAAAGCCCTCAATCTGGCAGCAAGTTACAGATTGTCAGAAAAACACCACCAATCTTGTTTGCATTCACTGATTATGAGATTGTTACTATTTACAAAAACAGTACAATGCCTCTGCCATTCTCCCAAAAGATCGCCATGTTTCTGTCACTCTTATCATTGCGTCTCTTTTCACAAAAGTGCAGCGAAATCTCTTCCATCAACAGAGAAAACAAGGCAAGACAAACAGGACTTAGGTGCTCTTCACCATCTGCTGCTCTGATGAAGTTGTCTCACAGTTACCTTTCTATTTCCATGGCACCTGAAGCCAAAAGATACAGTCAATTACAACCCAATTCATGTTATACATTCAGGGCAGCTGCTCTGACAAGATCATTTAAACTGAACTAGAAACCACACATTTACTGCATAGACTTGCTTTTGTGCTTGCAACTTGCCGTTTAATGGTTCAGTTTCCTATATGCATTGTTTGTATCAAATTAAACAAATAAAGCTAGCACATATTCCTTAAGGCCTACTGTCCTATAAGTGGATGTAAAAAGTAGTTTATGGTCAAGTCAACCCTGATCTTCTTTACAAAACACTAGCCAGACTGCAATTTGATTGAGTCTGTGTACTGCATCTGAGCTCCGTGTTATGGGGGCTGCAGCTACGATGCCCTGTCTCCTCCCTCATTCAGAGGGCCTGCTTAATGCCTTGGTAGGATATCTAAATGGCAATTAAAAGAGCACCTGCGTCTTCAGGTGCTAGTGGTAATTAATACTCTCCGCACAAGGCCCTCACTTACAGTTCCACCTGCTGACATTTATATGCAAACCAGAACGCCATTTCCAACATATGGAGCATAAACAAGTTTTAGTGAATATGGTCTGAAGTAACATGATTATAAAGTGTAATTTATCCAGAGACATTTTCTTCCCTTCCTTTCAACAATCCCTACATCCTTTCCCAAAAGTCCCACCAAGCCGCTTCCATCCTTTAGTGACATCACCATTTTCATTCTAGGGAGGGTTCCCTCTTTTAAACTGAAGAGGGGGGCAGTGTTAATAAAATTCTGTAATATACCTTACATCTGACCTCCAGCACTAAGATAGGTAATTGTTAATATTATTATTTGCATTTGTGCCAGGAATTCACAAGATGAAGACTTCTGAATGTGACAGCAATACAAATTTCATGCAATAAAAACCAGTGATGCTTAGCAGTTGAATCTAGTCGCGCAATGATGCAAACCAGGCTCTATGGACAGATGATGCATTATTTACTACAGCATGTCCATTTTAATAGCATGTCCATCACTCTAAGATCACGTAAATCTTTCAGCGTTCTCCTTTCTAAGAGCGGCGGAATTCTGAAGTTGCCATTTCTCATCTTAATTAATGATTTTATGAGTGAGGTTTTAAGATGGCACAGCTTGGACGAAATATAATCAATGACAAACTGAAGCTTGGGATACCAGAATGCATAGAGACAGACAGACAGAATAATAAAAGACCCACAGATAACTGGGTCAGACTGCTTTGTTCAGCAGTAATGTTGCACTCAAAGACACCACTTCAAAGAGTTCTCCCGAGTACATTAAGCACAAGGGAACTTAGATCAGAGAAGAGGAAAAATTTCCAAAGAAAATGAAAATTTTCCGTTTGAAAAATAAAAGAACTTAATTCAAAAGTACTCAAAATCGCCATACGCTTCTTTGCCGGATGGGTGTGTCTGCAGTGTGCTACTCATAGCCTCATTCCATTCGGCCGCTTCTTGCTTGGTTGGCCTGCCTTTTAATGCCCCAACAGGCTCATTGACATCATAAGAAACTGCCATCTCTCCCAAGCCCCTCCCCCTCCTGTTTAGTTAATGGCTTATGTTCTGTGAACATTTTATATTGCTTACTGTATGTAGCCAAGATATTTTAATGGACAAATGGAGATCCAAGCAGAATGTTAAATGCTACAGCCGACAAGTATGCGATGAATGGTAGCTAGCCATCAGTAATCCATGTTCTCTGTTGACTGAATAACCACCTCATGAAAGATGAAACAAAAGCAGTACTGCAGATCAATAATAAAACAGATTAGGAGAATGGCTTCTGGGAATAGGTGCTCCGGTGATGAGGTCTTCATGTAGATAACCCCAACGGGTGAACCTGTAGCTTGCGGTTTTGCCCATGGGGGAGGAACGACCGAATGTCATTTGAAGTTTGTCTTCTCGTAGACAGCGAGTTGTGGGGGGGTGGGGGTGGGTGGTGCTGTGTAAATACAGTCGCTGTGAGAAAGTTCCTTCTAGTCGTTATTTCTTACCATTTGCTTAGATGGTTTCAGAAAAATTCCCCACACACCTCAGCTCAGATATACTGGCAGTTTAATTCTGTACAGTGAAGATACTTCTGCATAATAAACTGCCATTCTCTCTCTCTCTTTCTTTGGTTCAGATTCTGAGCTCATTGCCATTCCTTTATGGCTTTTATGATTTCTGTAATTTCTTTTAAGCACACTCAAACCATACCTATGTATTACTAAAAACTCTGAAATTTACAGGCGCTATGTAACAACTAACCAGAAACACTAAACATTTGATTCTGAAATGGGAAGCATGGTTCTGAGAAGTACACTGCCTCAGATTAAAAACAACTCGTATGACGCATATTTAAAATTAAATAAATAAAATTATCTGTGTTCATCACAGCACAAAATTGCTCAATTTGTATAGTTACATTTAAGTTCATGATGCTTTCAGAGGCTTTTAAAAGAATCAAGCCAAGCTATTTTTCGGAGTCACCATCCAATAGAGTTCAGTTACATTGTTCTGGGGAGACTAAGCAGCAGCCTGACAAAGAGCCTTTATTTAGAAATATCAGTGCATTTACTGCAAACCTATATTTAATTTGACAGATGGAGAAGGGCTAAGCTACTTGGGTTAAATGTGGCCTGTTTGAGGTTTGCTGAACACAGAGCTCTTTCATCTCCATTACACACATTACTCAACTCCCAGAACCCTACCTGGGTTAGTGCACACGTTTGAGCAAAATCCAACATAACCATTTATAAAGAAAATCGCCTCTCCGAGATCACCTTGGACTTTTTGCCATGTTTCCATTTAAAAATTGATTTTATTATGGTAACAACAGACCATTAGGAAAGGGAGTGGTAGAGTTATAAAAACAAAATGTCCATTTCTAAATCACCATTAGACTACAACAGACAAAAACTATGTGCAATACAGGAGAAACAGAAAGCTGAAATTGGTCTTATTTATTTTGGTCATATTCCATTTTATGGCATATAAATATTTTTATGAAAATTCAGAACCCATTCATTTTCCAAAAAAGTTATTTAATCCAAACCATCAACAAGAACCTTTTTTTTTTTAAGCACAAGAGAATCAGGTTACTGTATGGAAAGGCTGGAGTACCAGCCTGTTTTAAACGGTGGGGTGGACTGTATGAAACAAATGTATCTGCCTACCACAAAAAAAAATAAAGGCAATATAGGGAGCAGAGGTTGTTCTTCAATTTAAATCTTGGCTTCCTTCCCAGAACAGTACAAGACTCCAATTTGAGGCTGGGTTGCTGGGTGCTACTGACAGAGGTCCTTCTGCAAATACGATTGGGCACATCTCCAGAAATGTGTCTAGAAGCCGACAATCAACAAGTCGGAAAAGATTAACAGTATGACTGGAGCAAATTAGTCCAAATTATGAAAACATACGGCTGAAGATGCTCATTTTCCGCTTTGTTCAAACTCCAACAAGAGAAAAGTCCACTACAGACTCCACCTTTTTTAAAATTATTATTATTTGTAGCTCAGCTTCTTCATCAGAAGCTTTTCTCACAAATATAAGAGCAAAGGGGACAAAACTAAATGTAAGGAACGCAGCTCTCTAGCAGAGACAAACGTCCGTTTGAAACTGGTATAATTAAAATGCCCTTCAATTTTCATGCCACATGACTCTCCCAAAGGAAACCAATTACAAAAACAAAAAAGGGACCGATTTACAGTAAAAAGCTTGGTTTTTTGTTTATTTACACCCAGAAGTCCAGCCTAAGTAGTATTTAACCAGAATTTTTATGTCTAAAAGTAGAAACAAAATATTGCTATGAACCACCTGCACTTTTACAGACTTGGAAAAACCTTAGATGATGCATGAAGGACATATTTGGTTGATCACTTTGCTGTAGTCCATCAGCAATAAACAACGCAATAGCTCAGGTCTGGTGTAAGTATAGCTATAAAAAATTCTTTAACAATGACATGTGTGGGTATACGCCTGTCTCTATATGAGCAATTTTGTCATTTTTTTGATGGATCGTTATCTCCGAAAAGCCAAACAAACAAAGACCTTGAGTATAACAACATGCAACATTCTCATACTTCTGCCACATCATTCACTTTGATACAAGTCTACCAAATTATTGCTTAATTGAGTAGTGCCACTATTTTGTTTCATGTATTACAATGTTTAACTCAAAATAACAGAATCCGCTTTTATGCACATTCTGTTCTGGAGGTTTGCCTGAATCGTGAGGCATTAAAATATGACCGGGAAATGAACGCATAAATAGGGGGATGAGGGTTACCCTACTGAGAATATTTATGACTGCAATAGGCAGGGCCCTGGAAACAATAGTTATTAAATTGTTTTCCTTTAGGAAATCAATTTACATTATAAACCAATACAGACTATTTAACAAAAAAAAAACAAATTTGGCTAAGGAAAAATACATAGCAACCAGGTTCCTGATATATGACCTGTCCGGAGCAATATAATAGCTATGTTTTAGAGCAGGGATGTCAAAGTCAAATACATTAGAGGGCCAAAAAAAAATTTGCTACAAGCTGAGGGCCGGACTGGTTTATTGTTTATTAAACCATATTAAAATGATTGCACGTAACCTATTGAACCAAGACCTAACACTGTGTACTGTATTTTATTTAATGATTGAATGAACAATCCAACATTTTTGTATGGCTCTGTCACTAATTTCAAGTGAAACAGATTCAACAGGTTCACAGACAAAAACAAAAGGGTGTGTCTGAAGTCGTGCACTTGCACACTTTCAGTGTGCGATTTTAGGGCGTAGTGCGTTCACACTGACAACTAAGCTAAAATCCAGTGTACTGAAAGTACCCAGATGCTGCACTGAAAATGGCCAGAAAACACAGTGCAGAACGATGGACACTACTCACACTAAACAGACGCCATTTTGACTACGTAGCGGAAGGGGACAGGCAAATTTTCAGTGTTGAATAATTGCGGGATCAATAAAGTGTTTCTGATTCTTATAAACGTAAGTAACGTTAATAAGTTTATTTTATTGATATATACTGCGGGGTGTAGCCTGTCACTCTCTGATGAGCTATAATTTGAGTTTGTGATTATATCGACTTGTTTGCACACGTAAATGTTAGCAGTTTTTTTTTAGCTGGTTAGGCAGTCGTAGATAGAACATTTAACACATAACCTATGTTGAGGTTTGTAAATGTTAGTTACTCCTTGTTATTGAACCTCCAGAATCGTGATCAAATGCTAGTTTGTTACTTCCAGTAAGTGCAGAACGTTAGTGTTCCATTTAGGACAGCATTTACCCATGGTAGTGTGCACTACAGAAGGAAGTGCACAGTGTGCACTACATCTCAGTGCACTGACGCAAGTGCGTGATTTCGAACACACCTAAACTTCCTTCAAAGAAGAGGGAGTTTGCGGGCTACCATTTCATTGTGGGGAATGGAGTATTGGTGCATGCAAAACAGCAGCAGGCGGATGTGGCCTGCGGGCCGGTTCTAATACTAATCAAATATCATCCCGGGGGCCATAGATAAGTAATTCAGGCCCGCGGACCTTCACTTTGACACCTGTGTTTCAGAGGGACAACCACAGAATCTTCTGTAGTACTTTATTACATTTCTCACTGTAACTCCAGAACTTTTTAAAAGTACTGTAAATGGGCCTGACAGTCATCCAGAGCAGTTGGTGCTGCAGCTGGCAGAAAACGTTTGTGGACCAGTTGGAATTATCTGGACTTCTGCACAGATGGCTCCTCCAATATGATCTGATCTTCACATAACTCATAATACTAACCACAGGTGTTTTCAACAAACACAAAACATTTCACATTGCAATATTGGTCATGGAAAAGATATGCAAAACCTTAAATTAGAAACCAGTGAAACCTTCCCAACAGGTAATAACCCCAACTGATGAGACCAGCACAGCAGTTTGAAGGAATTGCACTTGAACGCTGTTGTTACTAATAGCCAACCAAAACTGTCTTTTTAATCTCTCTCTCTCTCCCTCCCTCCCTCTTTTGAAAAGGGTCATTCTATAGAGGTTCTTCAAACCATTATTTCAATAACAATGTACCAATGTGAAATTCTACATGTCATTTGTCATTATCATTATTATCATTATTATTATTATTATTATTATTATTATTATTATTATTATTAATACCATCCCATCACATTTAAGGAATCCAGATAATTCCATATTGTTCATGAACTATTCAACACGACTACACAGGCCAGACAAAGGTCCCTACACAAATCTCGAGACCAAACTCCAGGAGAGTACAGTTCATTAGTTTATTCAGTTACAGCAGATGTATAATTGGCCTTGGGCACCTAAGCACTGTGAGTTACATTATTAGTTGTGTCATAATCGGGCGTTTGGAAAACACCGAATGCAGCGAAAACGCAGCATGTGTGTTATAACACTGAGGCTCTTCCTACAGTAGGGGTGTGAAACTCCTGCCCAAAATCTAGCAGTGATAAATAAAGCTCTGGGGAATCACAATGAATTCTTCAAACTGGGCTCTGATCCCAGCAACACCCCCCCCCCCCCCACACCCCCACTCATCTTCATTTCTGTTTGACCTGCTTTTTTCACACCTCTCTCAGTACAGTCTGTGGGAGGATGCTGCAATTTTGCATTCAGCAACCTGAATCTTAAAAGTAAGACAGTTCAAATAAAAAAAGAGAATCTTGAATAATGCAAATTAATGATCACAAATGCAGGCTTTTCCACGGAACATACAATAGGATTGTGTTAGCATACAGCTGGGGGAAGTTGACATTCCCAGGACTCGCTGGGAATCTGACAAGCTGCATGTGCTACAAATCTCTACCTTCATTCTAACCTTAGCTACCACTGAGCTTTCATTACTTCGAACCTGATTATCAACCGTGACCCTTTTAAAATGCGAACCCCCTGGGCTGAAGCAGAACCACACACCCACACCTGTACCAGGGGAAACACCTATGTCACTTACAGCGAGAGGAGGGGGAGAAAAGAAGAAGAAGGGAAAAAAACCTGATCCTAGTGCTTCACTGAAAATTAGGTGCCAGTAGAAATCTTAGTCATAATATTGCATGACTTCCTCTAATGGCTGAAATGATATGCTTTACCAAAAAAAACAATAATAATTTCAATGATGTATTAATATGCTGCAAGAGACTCTAGGCAAAAACATTGATACTGATGTACTAGTATGGATTCATAAAAAGAATACCAGGTGTACATCATTGCCGGATTATCCATTATACAGGGCTCTAGGGCATGAATACACATTGTTATTCAAGTGTATCTCATTTACACTTAAAACAAGGTCCTTCTGGATTTTAATTAATCTCTGAGGTAAATCCCATGGGGACCAGCCTCAGTAAAGAGAACCACTTTGATTTATATGCTCTGCTATTATTCCTGCTTGAGGCCTGCCTTTTGTCAGGCATTTTTCAGAAAAATATGTAGATAATGCAATTATACCATTTGTTAATTAGTTTCAATATTTTTCATGGGGGGGGGGGTCCAAACAGAAAGCTAAATGAAAAGCTGTCCAGTTAATATAATTCCATTATTTTAATCTTCACCTAGATGCAATTAAGACCAAAATAATGTGCTAAATTTGATTGCTGGGGGAAAAAAAAAAAAAGAAAAACTTTGATACCACATGAAATGCTATTAAAAACAACAGCAACCATGGAACATGCTTTCAAAACTAATCAGCCTTCCCACGGCTAATGGGGGACTCCTCGGGGGAGGAGGGAAATTGCACTCATTTGGGAAAATTATGATGGACCTCCCTCAATTTATTTAATCCATTTATTTTCTTTGAACAAACAATTGAAAGAATTGTTTCAAGGATTTTTTTGGAAGAATCTGACAACACATCGCTATGACTGTACTGCTGATACAATAACCTGGTATAGTTGTGGGGCCCTTGGAAAGTAAAGAACAAAATGGATTTCAACATAGAGACAAAATTTGAAACACTTTAACGACCTCTATAAATAGACCTGCTATCCAGGAGCGCACCAAGTAGTACGTCAAGTAGGCTGCGTATATATCGAATGAAAAAACACCATCCTCATAAAAAATATCCACTGCAACTGAATCAGTTGTCAAAAATCACATATGCATTTTGTCATCGTCATGCACCATGTCAGCGTCTTAATCAGGACATCCTCCTAACAGCTATGAGGCACACTGCAACAACCTTCTACCAATCACAAGCAAGTTCATTTAAACTAAGAACATCAGTTAAGGTTCAACAACATTGTCCCTCGTGTTAACTCAAAACCACCAGGCAGCATTTCCAAGCACTGCCACATATTTAACAGTAAACACTGGCAACGTGGTGGTACTCTAGCTGCTTACTATAGAATTATCCATGAAAGAATAATGTACAAACTGCTGCTGCCACAACCTTCAACACACGCTACAAATTCTCTGGGTTGTATCTCAAGGAGCAAGATAATAAGGAGAATCTGCTTAATAATCAGTTATGCACGGCCCCTTTTGCGAGATGATTTTCCTTGAAACAGAGAAGGAAGAAAAACTGAGAAAGGGGAATGTATGTAGGTGAGGGTTCAGTCCAATAAGTATGAGTGGCAAAGGTCAACACAGCTTGTTAACCAACCACAGGCCTTCATAAAAACCAAGCAGCTTGTTAACCAACCACAGGCCTTCATAAAAACCAAACAGCTTGTTATTATTCTCAAAGGTTTTCATTTCTGAAGGTTAACCTTGGATGAATACTGAAAATAAGGTGCCGTATTCTCAGATTCTCAGATATAAAACAGTCACTACTTCTCCTTGCATGTATTATTGCTCATTTTCTGCTGCTGTAGGTTTTTGACAGGAAACATTACAAGCCCAAAATATTCAGGAAAAGCAACTTTACTAAGAAACAGAGTATAATTTAGACGCCAACAACTCTGGAACCGCTGGAACCGCGATCTACCTTGCATGGCATTCACATAACGCAAAATGCACAAGTCGTCTGCGGTTTGGTTCAGTACATAAATTCCTCCTTGGGTCTAATAAACTAAGGGTTCAACACTGATAAGGTATGTGGAAAAAAAATCTCAAACAGTGAACGCATTTTAGGTATCCTAGAGGCATGTGCAGAAAGGAGCAGGAATTCACGGTCACATGGTTAAATATGAGGGTGCCGTCACACAGTCATTTCATACAACAGCAATACACAAAACAAAGGCCCACACCACTAACATAATATATAAAAACTGTCTGTTCAGTCCACCACTGACGGTGTGCTCACGTCTGTTGCTGTTTGAGGGGAGATGTCAAGCCAGACATAACGGTAACAAATTCTGTTAACTCAATGTTTGGAGCATACAGGCTGATGTGTAAAAAGCACAGAATTTCAGCAAGTCGTGGAAAAAGGCACCCATCATTTACTCACCCATGGACAATGGGTTTGTTAACAGGTGGGCTGGGGAGGGCTACATCCCATAATACCCACACCTATGGCCAGCTGTACCCTAACTCTAATTAGGTCTTTATTAGAGCATCCTAAATGAAACACTTGCATAAGGAATAAGGAAACTATGGCGCCAGATTGCATCTGTTCCATTAGTTATGAAGCGAATCAACATTCAATATCATTCAAAGACACCCCTTTCATGCACATTAAGATGCAATATAAAACAGTGAGGAGAACCATATGGCTGGTGGTTAGCAGGACCACCACTGGCAATGCCTCAATTTCTACTCCTCTTCATAAAGAGCTTTTAGAAACTCCAAAGCAGCACTTTGGATCCCCTCTGAGAAGATGTTTTTGTTCAGTATAGTGTTTTATTTGAGCACCTTATCCATTAACTTACTTGCAGCAAAAATGGAGTTGGTCATTAAAACAACCAAACCCACTGTATTCTTAAAATTATTCAAATAAATTAGTTGTAGGTCTTAGCAAGACTTTCCAGAGTCATACAAGAGAATTAAAAGAAGCAGTTCCATGTTCATTTTCCATTATTTTGGTACATAAAACAAATAAAAGATGGCATATATAAACATACACCTGACTTGTACTGTTGAGGTATACGGCCCTATTTTGAGGGGATGTTTTCATAAGGAAATTCCAGCCTGAGTACTGGTCATTATAGCCAAGGGTTTTTTGCTGGTATTTTAGATTAAATATTGATACGGAAAATTCATCGTTCTGTTTTATGTGTGTAATTCATAAATGATTTGCGATTGAAATGAGTGTCCTGAGCCATCTGTGTTTATTTAAATAGTGATTCTCGGTAATCCTACGTTTAACCGTATTCCTGGCCCACCTACCACGCTGCAGGGCCATCCTGAAAGGAATGTTGTTTTTTAAACACATTTGCAGTATTTGAATACTTGCAGCACATTTTCAGCATCCTGCAGTTTGCAAAAGGTCATAATGAAAAAACTTTAGTTTTTTCAAGACCATTTTTTTTGAACGAGTGCTTTATTCTCCTACAGAGGGAGAAACGTCAAGGGACTCGCTTCTCAGAGACCCAGACACACTTAGCGATAAAGCCTGACTCCTGCCAAGCTGATCAGATGAATGAAACACTTCTGTTACCCTGCTGAATGATTTATATGAGTTGATACCTGTTTGATCACCCCATAATTCTTTACTTTCACATCATACACACAGTTTGTCTTTTCAACAGAAGAATTAATACACCTCCACCTGCACAGGACAGAAAAAAACAGTTCCGTTCCAAAATACAAAAAGTACAGCTGCACAATATATCGTTTCATCATCACTACGATGCGTGCATGTGCAATAATCACATTGCATTTGTCGGCACGGCTTTATGTCTGAGGGCACAACTTGTGGCAACACCACCAACTTATTCAACATTTTTCTTGGCAGATATGTTTTACTTGGCTATTGTGTATTTTGGGTAATTTAATCTATTTTGCTTCATTAATATCGGCAGAAATTTCACATACACTGATGTGATATAACGTATGCCCTATGCAAAAGCTAGCTCAGAACAGCATGACTATATTCTGACATTCAGCTTCCTCAAACAAAAGTCCTGCATTACTTGAATATTGACTGAGCATTACTTTAGTATGCTTTTTTGAGCACACACAGTGCTGGCTATGATAAACTTCATGGCAGTGACTTTATGGTCTTAGATGCAACAACTTAATCATCATTCATCCTGGGTGCATTATCTAGATTAGTCAACAGATAAATGTCAAGGCATATATAATATACACAGGCTAGGTATCAAGAATAGGACCACTGCACAGTCAGAGCAGCTCGACTAAGAAAAGCACCACAGTAAAATCAGAGCTTTGACATTCTGGGCCACACTGAGCCAGTATCTCCCTGGAGGAAAAGCTATGATTTCACACAGAAGACCTGAGCCGTTCTGACAAATGACTGTGAGGGCGTTCACTCAACATTTATTACTGGAATAATTTGAGATTGGACTTTTGGGCAAGACGCAAAGATGTTATTTAGGAGCGGTCTGTGGGACAGCGTGAAGCCAACTAATTAGGAGCATGAGTGCTGACCTGTAGATATGAAGATGAAAGTCAGCCTCCATCAAGAGGTATATTCAGCACTTTCGCGATGGTAATTGCAGCTTATCCCATGGTTCAAAAGGAAGAAGCGCCCGCCCGAGACCTTTACACTTGTACAGACATAGACACACAATCTTTGGTTTCCCAGTGAAACATCATGGTTGACCGCCAGTCATCATAACACCGTTTAAGCTCATCCGGAAGATAAATCACCTGCTGTTGAGAATGCTACTTTTTCCATGAGCAGTTCAAGTATATTTTTCAAACAGTTAATCATAACATTACGGCACAATTTCAGCTTATTGGTGCTGATGTACGGTGAAAGCACACCTTTCTTCTGTACAGCAAGTCTAAACATATTGTATCGTTAAGTGCCAGAATTCAGAGGCACAACAATGAAAGCGTTCCTTTGTGCACCAGCCTGTTGTTTCGACACACAGAATGCTTGAGAGTGGCAGCACATAAAGAATGAAAAGAGCACAACACAATGCTAGAGATGCCCTTGATTTTCATAAACCATCTTGCTTTAGATCAGCTCACCATTAGGACGGCGAGTTTACTGGCCCGTCTGCTTTTTTTTCTGAGAAAAAAATGGAAGTCCTCCATCATGGCTTCCATAGCAACCATTGTGACAGCGACTAGAGGGGCATCATGGAAGCTGGAGTTCAAAGGTCATCTCAGACAAAAAAAGTGCATGTCTGATTAAATAAAGATTTGATTACTGAAAATACAAACAAAACCAGAGGAGAGGAACAGCTGCAGAGGGAAACATGACTGGGTTTACAGAGTAGTTGTGCAACTCCAAATGAACAATCATTTAAAAAAAAGATTTAGCTACCAATTACAAGCAACATGTAGCCTATGGCAACAGAAGAGGATCAAGACAGATACCTTATTAGCCATAAAAGCCATGTATGAAGTAAATCATAAACACATTTTTCGACATGGCAAAAGCTATCTAGTTTTCCAAGTGAAAAATGAAATGTAATAGTGTGGCCTTCCTCTGTCCCCGGCCTCACTTTGAAGTGATGTCAATCACTCTTAAGTAGCACTGAAATCAGAGGCTGCCAGTTGTGAACATCAGTCACAAGTAACATTTGGCCACAAAGTAAAAAAAGTCTGTAAACCTCTTTATTCGGGTACTGGGGGCCCCAGATCCAAGTCATCAGAGTAACTTCTCATCGTTGTTTACAAAAGAAAAAAAAAGCATACGTCTGCCCTAAAGTGGACTCTATAAACTAAATATAATTTTACCAAATTATTATTACAAGTATTACTAAATCTAGAGACTTGTATAGGTGAGCATGAAATTTGTAATCTGCCTTGCAGCTGAAAACAGCTAGAGAACTCTCTAGAAGCTCTGGACCTAAGAAAACCAAGGCTAATTACAGCAATGACTCTAGGACAAAAGCGGGCATCTGAAATAGGAGCACTCGAAACATCAAATAGACCTTAAACAAATCCCACAACTTCTACCCTAAAGCAGCCAGCTGCATCCCAATCAAAGTGGACACACATACAAACAGCAAAGCGTTTAATAACTTTAGCGGTTCGCCATAACTTTTCGTAATGAATAAAACATGTGGTCGCCGTTTACCGTGGCACACAATAAAAATCTAAAGCATGACCATAATCCCCTCGAACCTCCCATTTCCAATGTATAACTCCACATATAATTTCCCAGTACCAACCATTCATTATTTCAGTGGGAACTGTGGGAAAGACCTTAAACACAGTTCCCTTTGTTTTCGAACTCATACAAAACCTCTATATTAAAGACCAGCCTACTGTGACAAGAAATCTGACACACACCTGAGCACAATCCAGACAATTAAATTTCAAAAACAGAAAAAATAACAGGTGGGCTTCCCCTCCACTACAAGGCATTTTAGGTGGGCACTGGGCAGAAGGCTGTTTCCAATAATCCTTTATGGGATCTTCCATGAAGCCCCTCTGCTCAGACCTGTGTGATTACAAAATTATTTTTTTTTGTAATGCACAGACTTGCACTAATACATCCCACTCTGTGAAGTTATGACATTTTATTTTCTCGACTGCCGTCTTTTTCCCATAACTGACCTTTTGAAACTTCCATATCTTATCGGTGCCATATGTAGGGGATAGAAAATTAATGATGAACCTTTTTATTCACATCGTTTGCTCTGTTGGAATGGTTCTGCGATGTGCTTTGGACTACCGACTTTAGTGTCATTGGAGCAGAATCCTTTCACTGGAAATCTGCATGTTTATTGCTTATACATTCAATGAAACATCATTAAATTCATAAAGCCACTCCACTAACTTTTAAAGGAGATGTCAAAACTTAAATTCTGCAAATGTGTCCTGAAAAATCTCAAATTTAGTTGTGGGAAACATTCTAAATGGACTGCATTTATATAGTGCTTTTCTACTCCTCCGAGTACTCAAAGCGCTTTACAATTTATGCCTCACATTCACCCATCCACACACCGGTGGCAGAGGCTGCCATGCAAGGCACCAACCTGCACACCGGGAGCAATTTGGGGTTCAGCGTCTTGCTCAAGGACACTTTGACGGGGTCAGGAGAAGGCGGGGCTCGAACCGGCAACCCTCTGGTTGCCGAACGACAGCACTGCTCTCTGCACCACCATCTTTCCATAAATAGAACATTATAAAAACAAAAAAAAAAAAAATACTTTAGCTTTATAAACAACTTCACAAATCAAATGATGTACATATGCATTTTGTTTCAAAGAATGCTATGTTAGATATACTACTGCTGTGATATCCATAGTGACCACACCCTTTTTCTGTAAACAGCACCCACTGTGTTTAAATAAATCTGTCAAATCACTTGTTAGACAGAGGACTTTAATAACAATCAATGCATCGGTAACAAGCACTTAGCTAGGGCTGCCCCCGACTAAAGATATTCCTAGTCGACTAACACTCCTGCATTTAGCAATTAGTCGAATAATCATTCATTTATGATATTAATATAATATACAAGGAAAGGTACAGTCCAAGTTGAAGTTTAACACTTTCATATGACAGAAAATGCTAAAGCATGATATTAGTGCGTTCAAAATTAAAATTAAGCGGTTAAAACAGAATAGTAAAGCGTTTAAAGTATACAGCGCTTACGGACACAAAAATCAGTGGCCGGAATGTTATAGGCT
>JABFDZ020000022.1:1036235-1051710 GCA_019775955.2 Pollimyrus isidori
GTCATACACTGACTGTGCAGCCCCTGATTGCGTAATTTCACGTGATTTTTTTGGCGACTAACCGACTAATGAAAATGCATTCGACCAAGCCCTCTTCATATCGACTAACATTTAGCCGACTATTTGGGGGCAGCCCTACACTCAACCAAAGTGCAAACAACTGCAAACAACTCTCTAAAGTGCAAAGAACTGCAAAAAGTGCAAAAAATTGCATTACAATGGATAGACCATAGCCAAGGGTTATCAAATTGCATACAATATCATCATTATCTACAGTAGACCATCATCTACCTTTTCATAACATCAAATAGCATATAATAATTCGCATAACATACCATAAACATTCTAGTTAATTCTGATCTCTGCAAAAGGTAAACAATTTTCTCTGGAAGATAAAAACAATGACAAAGAAATGAACTTGTTTCAGTGAAATTCTCCTTTAAACTGATTATTTTTTATTCTTTCTCAAGGTTAGGAACTGAAAGCGGAGCCATCTGCTGTACCAACTCCATTTCAATTTGCAAATTGCTACTCCAGGATTTTCTAACAGGCATAAGATGTTCTATTTTTTTATTGCAGGATTTTCCCACTAATGGCTGATGACAAGTCCATCCCTCTGGAAGTCATCACACCTCCTCCATTCGTCACAGCGTGACCCCTTGCTGAGTGATTGTGGAACAGAGGCCTAACAGGAGACCAGATTGGGGGGTGGGGGACAATGACATGAAACTCCATTCCAGCCAATGGATTTCGCTGCCCACAGAGACTATGGGGACACAAACGACAGTTGCTGAATTCCCCACAAGCTGTGCTGAGAGCAAGACTGTTACATTTAGAGTAAACCATAGTGCCAGGGCAACAAGTGTTGTGTGCTGCATTGCTTGTAGAAACACCATTCAATAATGTACAATAGCACACGCAATCATTATACACCTGGTCATTTCAATTCGCCTGCAAATGTTAGCCAGGATGCAAAGTGTCTAATATTCATACATTACTGAGTCAGCTATCACATCCAGTCTGAAAGCAATCGGGTAATGGATTGCCCTGCAGTATTTACTGGCACATTAATCCTAGGTTCTAGTGCACTTACACAGCTTTGATTAGCGCAGTCTCCAAAACAAAATACAAAATGTTACCTGGCACACACAGATGCGCCAACGTCTGGAACCCTGAAAAGAAACTCTACTGCCCTTTTTGCTGATCAATGCTAGGTATCTTCACTGTTTAGATTGTTGCTAAAACCAGACACATCCAAAATCCCCCAAATTAAACAGAGACGGACAAAAGACTAACTAGTGGATAAGATTACAAACAGGTGCCAGACCACCTGGATATTCAATAATCATGTTTCCCCAACTGAGTCCTTCAAAACAGCATATGGGGGGATGTGTACACATCGGTGATTAATACCAACTGACATCAATTTCAAATTAATTTCTTACTGAAGACACTTGTATATCACCACCAGTCAAAGTAACTCATAACACTTTGGAGAGAAATGCATCTTTGTAAAATTAAAATGAAATATCACATGTCTAAAAGTCGCGACCTATCACTGACCGCGGAAAAGATGATATTTAAAAGAATTATTGTTTTACACACTCATCTGCATTCTATATACTTGTCAAATGTGAATTACTTTTATTTTGATGTCACCTCTTAATTAAAAGAAACATCGATTTAAAAAAAAACGGTCAAGTGTTTTAGGTAAAATACCATGGCTTTACAACGAGGACATTAAACTACGATGAAAGACAAATCAATTTCACGAGATTCCTACATAAAAACCATTTCCACAAAGTACAGACAGCCGTAATCCGAGAGTGCTAAAAATGTTGAGTCAGTTAACCAAAATCTGACAGACAGTGTAGTGAAGATAGTGACATTGATTAATTATATCAACGACGAACGATGTGCCAGATTAACCGTGGGAAAGCCTGCTCTTGGTATAAAACGAGAAACAGATTATCAAGTGTGTGTCCGTAAAAAAGGAGAAGGTGGAAGATAGAAGATGAAGCATTCAGACCAAGCATCGGACATTTCTAAAACTCAGAGACATTATGCTTACAGTTCATAATACTTTCGCTTTTATGTTGCGTGCTGCTCTTGCACCTGCGACGAGGACGCCGGCTCGAAAGGACACGATATTTAAGTTAATGTGCATAAAACACGCGAAGAAGTTTGCAGCAAGTTATTTGATTTGTCACGCAACGATCCCTTAAACTATTTTCGTCACTGTCGGCGCCTTTGCACAATGTTTAAACATCAGCAGCAAGTAAACTTGTGTCCCTGGTGTCGAAAAACTGCTACAACCATGCCAACATTAATACACTGTAAAAACAAACAAACATAAAAAAACATGAGCCAACACTTCACCTTGTTGTAGTTGTAGTAACCCAAGCAATGGGAAAAATCCAGGTTGGATGGGTCTCCATTAACAGAATTCCCATTAGAAGAGGCATAAAACCTTACATCCATGTTTCGGGAAAACACTGCAGCACTATGATTTACAGAGCTCAGCGTAACCTTCTCGCGGTTTCCCCTCCGACTTACTCGCTAAAGCGAGTTTGTACTGAGGAAGTAAAAATAAAAAATAAGTTAACAATCAGCAAGTTTTATCTGCAGGAAAAATTGCAGGGAAGTATGGGGAAAGGGGTGAACTGTAGCCTGTAGCTTTGATAATCCTCTTGTAGTCGTCGCAGTAGTTGCAGTGTGCAGTTTTGAGAATGAAGCACAGGTAGGACAGCTCTCGACCTTTTTTCTCCCGAGGGCTCTTATTACATTTGTGCCAAACCGAAATGTTTGCTAATGCATTTATGAGCAGCTATTGTACACAAAAGAAGCCACGCGTCCGGCACGCAGAGCTTCCACAATTCAGCGGTGCAGGGGGTACACCAAGCAGGGGGCAGATACAAGCTCTGATCGCGCAGGACACCGGAGGGTGGGCACCATTCTTACGCTCTCCTGAGCTTCTCGTTTAAGCCCTGCCTCTTGCTTCAGTTATTTTTTTAACGTTTTGAGTACCGCTGGTTGCCTGGCAAATACCTCGCACAGTAAAACAAATCGCTTCCTTTTCTAGAGTAACATTAATTAGCATGTAGGCTGGATACGGACAGCTCTCCTCCCCATCGGTTATTACTGTAGTTTCCAACTACCAAGGCGCTGCGCTTTTTTCTGGCATGGCTCCGGTACTTATCGAACAAGTAAAATGTCTCAGCAGCCTAGGTCCCTCCCAGTTCGCTGCACGCCACTCCCCTCACCCTACAGTTTACTATACATGCAGACACGCACACGTACACATGTTTCGGATACAAGGTTTCTCGTTACATCCAAATTAACAAAGAATATCTTTTTGAAAGCTGGTATTCTGTGATCGTTCACCTAAAGTTGGGGATTCATTAACATGTCCATTTTAAGTAGACAGCATTTTATCAGGTAATGAAGAAAATTGTGATATTTGGTAGGTTTAATCAGGTTATAGGTTACTGAATCAATTTAAATAGTAAGCCAATTTTTCATCCTATAACGAGTATATGTTTTTATCGTAATATAAGTTTTTGCTGTTGGGGTGTTTAATATGCTGGAAATGAAAAACTTGTCACCCAGATCTGTAAAAAGTCACTTAAATTACCCAACCCAAACATAGCAAATAATATAGTTTGCACAATAGGGAAGACAAACTCACAGCCATGCCTGTTGCAGAGACCAACCCAAACCAAAACTCCATTCCATACACTGCAACTCACATGTCACTGAAATGACTCATGATTGTTAATGCAATCTAAGAATGAGAAGTGAAGGTACAGAACTTTTATTCATAGGCGTTACTTTACATTCCCTATAATCCTGTCACATTTTGTTTCTGCTATTAACTTGCAACATACAACTTAAGTGACAGCAAAAAACAGTTGTCGACTCAGTAATGTGCAAGTTGCATAAACATGATAACCTGGCGAGTCACACTGGCCTCACGTTCTGGGTTGGGGGTGAAGGTATTACCTCTACTCTATGTGGTTTACACACAGTTTAAATATATGCATTTAGGCTAATTGCCTAACTTTTTTCTCATTTTGGTACTATAAAGTTTAAGTATCATTTACTGTAATTTACTGGAACAGTGAGTGTATTATACAGGAATCCTGAAGTTCATCGGCATACATTTTGACATCATTTACATGTTATTGTAGGCTTAAGCTTGATGAGCAATTTCTTGCTTATTAAATCAGCATAACATACATACACACAGAACCACTATATTTGCTGAGTAAGATACTTCTTCCTCAGAAGAAAATGGGTTGCTTCCTCCAATTTTCCACAAATTTTCTAACATAGGCAGCCATACTGCAAGTAGTGGTTAATGCACTTTGAAGAAAATAGGTTGGTACATCCATCAATCATCAATAACAGCTTTTCCAGTCAGGGTTGCAGTGACCTATACTGGAGTGTGCATTGCTGAGCAGGCCTGCTTCATTTCAGGGGGCTCATAAACACCGCTACGTATACTTACACAGACACAGAAATTTAGAAAACTTACCTGGACATCAGGGTTTTGAGTCCTAGCTGCAGGACCGGCGCTAGCCATTTGGGTGCCCTAAGCACAAACGCTTGTTATTTATACTAGTAGCCTATATTGTGATGATATTTTCACGACCCAGATTTTTTGGTGCCCCCCCCAAGCACTTGGTGCCCTACGCGCAGTGCGTGATGTGCGTGTGCGGAGCGCCGGCCCTGCCTAGCTGAAATGCAGAGTGAGTTCACTGTGACATTAATAGGTTTCATGTAAATACTTTCAAAACTGTCAATACTGTCACCCTCAAAGTAAGAAAATCTAAATGTAAATACATATTTGTTTATTTATACATTTTTGGAGATATATTTATAGATTGATAGATAAGATGGATATATAACTGATGGTCAGATGCATTGTTTTCATTTTAAATTGACTAACACCTCTGTTTGATGGTGGTTATTCATTGTTTTCAGCCTTTGTCCATAGATCAAATAACCAGAATTAATTTCCTCTCTGTTGGAGCTGTCAGTACTACAAACTGTCTGAATTATGTTACATTAACCATTTGGGTTTTATCACTTTACTTCACTGTCAACATTTGGCATCTTGAATATAAATTATCAAGTCCTGGCATCATTTCAAATTTAATTAAACAAGTGAAAAGTAATTATATCAAGGTGCAACACTGGGGGTATGAAAGCAAAAGAATTCATTAACCTAATCATCATCATTTGTATTCTATTTAGATAATACATATTTTTCCTCAAGATAACACCCCACTCTAAAAAAATAATATATTTTGCACAACATTTTGACCTTGCCCACCCACAAAAAAACAGCAAAAGAAGGACAGGAAGGGCGTAGAACAAATTCACAATGGGGCACATTTTACCCGCACTGCTCTATGTGGATTATTTGGTGGATGCTGAAATTGGTTACGGTAATAAGCACCCTGTATTGATGTGATTTCTGCTCCCATTTCAGTTTACAGTACTGTCTCAGTTATGGCTCTCACATGTTCCTCTTTAGGGCCGCACAACTCTTAAGAACATTAAGGCTCATGCAGTTGTTCAGTTCACTGAATGGACGGCTCGCATTCCGTCCTTATGAGAACCTCACATCAGCACCATTTATACGCTTTTCACAGCGCTGTCCATTTCAGAGCAGTATTTAATTCCCTTTTCATTCCTCTGTGAAATATCCTGGCCCACCTTTTCGCTAATGAGAAAGCAGCATTTGAATAAGGTTGAGATAAAATATAATGATTTCTTTATGACTGCAGCAGTGACCACGGAGCAGTTGTTTATAACGTAACATTTGTGTAGCTGCTTGACTCTATTGATAGTCATATTTAATTACAGTACATTACACAATTCAGAATTCAATCTATCCAGAAAAAAACCTGCCCACTGATCTGGCATATGGTTTAACTATATATAGAGCCCAGTGGAGAGTAATGTTAGTGAGATATGGACATTAACATTGGAACATGATCAGTATTCAATAATAATTATCGATGTTTTCAATTTGATGAGTATGTATCTATTCATCCATCAATCAACCCTCTCACTACTTACCATAATTAGGGTTGTGCACAGTGTAATAAAGCTAAGCAATAATAACATACGACAGCACCGCATGGCCTGCACGTCGATTTCAACGATAATTAGGTGCTGCATGTTTACACGAAAACAGTTACTGACAAAAAAAGTAGGGTTCTAATGCTGGCATCACTTAGCACACGCTGTAGCGTAACCAAAGGTTTCGTCAGGGGTGTGCACCTTCTCAAGGTGGGAGGAGTCACAAGGCAAACAGGTCTGTGTCCATCCCAGTGAACCCTGGCAGGTCTCGGCAAATCAGACTGCGGTTATGCAGGACAAACAGATGGTCAGCATGGCATGGTAGTCCCAGGGATGAAAGTGTGCCGGTGGACTTCAGGAAGCGAATGCATTAGTTGATGCTAGCCCTAGATCTTTTATGGTATGTTGGTACATGCTGGCAATAAAGTGAGTTCATGATTCTGATTATTCTAACATATGTCCATGGGATTCACCGGGTAAATGAAATACGAAATAATTAAATTTAAAAGTCTTTTATCATGTTATTCAATAATTGCACATTTCTCTATGATTGACTGTACCTTACGACAAAGTCGCTACAAATGTAGGATCATTCCTGACACGGTAAATCTATTGTAACAGATTTATCATAAAAGCCTATCACTAGCCGCTAGTGTCCCCACACATTATGTTTTACACATTCACTCCTCTGCCCTTATGTTACAGTTTTATTTTAGGTCCACTGGACAGCATGGAAATTGTCAGGACTGCATTCTTTTCTCTTTTTCAGATTTTGTAGTCGCATTCGTTTAATGTGGTTCTGCTGTTAGGGGACACATAGAGCCAGTATAAAATGGATGGCTGGATGGATGGATGGACTACAGCCTGAACACACTAAAAACTGTGAACACATGCTATTCCCCCAGGAATGCCTTCCTGTGTGTCCCAAATATGAAAAAATATACATTTGTTTAAATTGAAAGTGCATTATTCCAGATGGATGCTAACAAAACAAACACAGTGGTATGAGTCTGCAGTGGAGTTAATAAAAACATGAAGCATTTATTGTAGTGGTGAGACAGATGGCATGCATCTAAAATTCATAAAAGCTTTGTATTTAGTGTTTTTTTATTACCATTTCAGTTCTTTATTTTACATTGCCGAAAAACAAGCTATACAAAATGTGTCTAAAGCAATATTTCTGCACTTCAGAACACTGCCATAAATTATTCCGTGAGTTATGGATTACACGCTGTGTAATTTGCGAATCTCTTGAATCTTTACACCGTTATCTCCTTGCCAAAGGCATTCATCAAGTGTGACAGCGGTACAATATGATCCATTAATGAAAGCAGGCTGCTGGGGACTCGGCCTTGCCTTAAGTGCATTGTGTAAATGCTTGCAGTTAGTGGGCCCCGGAGTTATATACCACGCTGCCGGGAACGCCACGCACTTCTCGACATGTCAGAAAAGTCACGATAGGCCACTAACATGCATTTATAAATTGGCTAAATGCTTCATTATATTACTCTCAATTAAAATCTTCTGCAATGTTAGTCATTGTAGTATTTGCCATTTATATTAATTAGTTGGGGGGCCACTCTGCTTCACACTGAAAAAGGGATATACCAATATCCTATTAAACAATGCGGAGATGTGGCAGTGATTGACATTTTGTGAATTGAAAAGCAATTACATTATACGCTTCAGCATTTTCTGTGATTTCATATTTCAGCAGGCTCATTTAGAGGTAACATTCCTCCGGGTGAGCTCAAATCAGAGGGCAACCTGGTGAGCAAGTCAGACAAACTCTTACCCTATATTGCTCTTCGACAAAAGCAGATTGCACGACCCACAAAGTTTCATCAAGTGAAAAATGTCATCCATAGCAGTGCAAGGAGACCTTCCTTCTAATTGGGGCATCTTCACTAATGGCATTTGGCAGAAATGGAAAAATTCAAAACAACCACAGGCGAATACGATGAACAGTAAACAACACTCAAATTAACAATGTACTGTTGTTAGCAAAATATACATTTGCAAAATGTATATGTAAACATAGGTGGTTGCTAAGAGGCATAATGAATACATATATTTAAAAATCTGTTTTGTATGCATTTAAAAGCATATTAAAATTTATTATAATTATGTGCTAATGTTTTACTATTTCAAATCCAGACTTTGTGGTCTGTGTTTGAGTTACTGTCAGGCTCTTCCAGGGTAAAATACATTGCGCTGTTGATATATGAAAATCACTTGTCATGACTACATTCAGTTTAAATTTTGAATCGAAACATCTTTATAGTATCAGTTACGGGAAAATCTGATGGTCTGTGATGATTTAACGGTACTTCTAACAAGAAAAATTAATTATTAAACAATGCGCTATTCCTTGTCATTATACTTGGAAAAACTACTACAAAAGGTGGAAATATCCATCCATCCATCCATCCATCCAACTAACTTCCAACAGTTTGCCCAACACAAAGCCAAATCTGCTGAAAATACTGAGGCCTAAAAATAGTCAAGACATTTCAGAGTTTAATCTACCATTGCTACACCCACTGAGAGGACCTCACTGATAACAACTCAATGTTCAACTGAGAATAAAATGGATAATTAACTCTGATTGCTCAGAATTTCTAGTAGACAGCACACTGTTGTTTATACTTTTAAGTACCTGATATGGTGCACATCTGTCATCATTTATCTGGGAGTAAATAAAATGTAATTTCCCTGAGAAGTTAATATTTATCCAGGTTTAATAAAGCATCTGAAAGAGGCTCAGCTGGTTCACATCGAACCTTAGTCTGTAATGCAGCACCACCCGCTTCACGGCCAAAGCCAACAGTCACCATGTTGTAATACCCCTGTAACCAGGCTATATTTACACACCCAGCCTGCATACATTCACCTCGGTGATTGTGGATTTCGTTTTACAGCAACATAATTTAAAACTCTTCATATTTTATATTTTTCTTGTATATCCACATATCGTTGGGAAATGGGCTCTAACTGTTGTCTGTGTATACTGTACACTTCAATCACCAGTTCAGAGTATCAGGCCCTCTTGAAGGGGGTGCTGCAAGGCAACCGTTCTGGGCACCCCACTGTTCTGATGGGGGATTTTAACGCTAATGTGGGCAGCGACAGTGAAACCTGGAGCAGTGTGATTGGGAGGAATGGTCTGTCCGTTCAGAATCCAAGTGGTGAACTGTGCTAACCACAGTTTGTCCATAACGCACACTATGTCCAAACATTAGGGTGTTCATAAGTGTACCTGGTACCAGAGCACTCTAGGCTGCAGTACAATGACACACGGGTTGAAGAGAGGAGCGAGCTGTCAACTGAACACCACCTGGTGATGGGCTGGATCTGATGGGGGAGGGAGATGCTGGGTAGACGCAAGCGCATAGTAAGGGTATACTGGGAACACCTGGTAGAGGGCCCTGTCTGGGAGATCTTCAGCTGATACCTTCAGCAGAATTCCTCTTGCATCCTGGAGTCAGGGGACATGGAGGCTGAACTGGTCATGTTCCGGGACTCCATTGCTGAGGCGGCGGTGTGGAGCTGTGACGGTAAGGTTGTTGGTACCTGTCATGGTGCCAATCCTTGAACCCGGTGGTGGACACCAGTGGTAAAGGGAGCTGTCAGGTTGAAGAAGGAGACCTTCCAAACTTGGTTAGCTTGTGGGATTCTTGAAGTAGCTGTCAGGTACCAGCAGGTATAGGAAAACAGCTTTGGCAGTTGCTGAAACAAAAACTCGGGTGTGGGAGGAGTTTGGTGAAGCCATGGAGAAGGGCATTCTGGCAACTCAGGAAGAGGAAGCAGGGCTTCATCCATGCTATTTACAGAACCTCAAATGGGGATATAGTCAGGCGTGGAAGGAATATTTTGAGGATCTCATGAATCCCACTGATACGCCTTCCTTGGAGGAAGTAGAGCTGGAAGACTCAGTGGGGGACTCTAGGGCTGAAGTTACCAGTAATCAAACAATTCCTTGGTGGCAGGGCTCCAGGGGTGAGTTCTAGAAAGCTTTTGGTGTTGTTAGGCTGTCTTGACTGACACACCTCTTCAACATTGCATGGACATTGGAGACAGTGTCTTTGGATTGAAAGACTGGGGTGGTGGTCCCAATTTTTAAGAAAGGGGACCGGAGGATGTGTTCCAACTTCAGGGGGATCACAATCCTCAGCTTCCCTGAGAAGGTCTATGCTGGGGAATTGGAGAGGAGGGTCTGTCCGTTGGTCGAACCTCAGATCCAGGAGGAACAATGCAGATTTCATCCTGGTCACAGAGTGCTGACCCAGCTTTTCACCCTCACGAGGATACTGGAAGGTTCATGAGAGTTTGCCAACTAGTCTGTATGTGTTTTTTGGACTTGGAAAAGGTAAACGATTGTATCCCTCAGGCGGTCCTGTGGTGGATGCCTTGAGACTATCAGGTACAGAGAACATCAGATCCCTATACAAACAGAGTAAGAGCTTGGTTTGCATTGGTAGCAGTGAGTCAGACTTGTTCTCAGTGTATGTTAGATTGTGCTAGAGCTGCCTTTGTCACCGATTCTGTTCATAATTTTTATGGACAGAATTTCTAGAAGTAGCCAAGAGGAGAAGGAGGTCCGGTTCGTGGGCCTCAGGATTGCGTCTATGGTTTTTGCAGATGATGTGGTTCTGTTGGCTGCTGAGTGCAAGGTGGCTGGGATGAGGATCAGCACCTCCAAATCTGAGGCCATGGTTCACGACAGGAAAAGAGTTGATTGCTTTCTCCTGAAGTGGGATGACTTGCTGCCTCAAGTGGAGTATCTCAGGGTCTTCATGAGTAAGGGAAGAAGGAAACGAGAGATGGACAGATGGATCGGTGCAGTATTGGCAATAATGCAGACGCTGTACTGTTCTGTCTTGGTATAGAGGGAGCTGAGCCAGAAGGCAAAGCTTTCAATTTGCCAGTCGATCTACGTTCCTACCCTCACCTATGGTCATGAGCTCTGGGTAATGACCGAAAGAATGAGATTGTGAATACAAGTGGCTGAAATTAGTTTACTCCACAGGGTGGCTGAGAGATAAGTGTCGGGTTAGCCTGGGAAAACCTTGTTATATTCCTGGTGGAGCTGGAAGAAGTGGCTGCTGAGAGGGAGGTCTGGGCATCCCTGCTTAGTCTGCTGCTCCTGCAACCTGACCCAGGATTAGCAGCAGAAAATAGATGAATAAATGGACACCATCATTTTAAACTTTTCATATTTTCTATTTTTCTTATATATCCACATCTTCCAACCACTTTTCCAATATACATGCAAGGTCATAGGGGACTTGGACTATACTGTCCCATACAGCATAGAGCATAAAGCAGGGTAGCACCTTTGACAGGATTCCAGTCCATCACAAGGTGCACACATAGTCACACACTATGGAGAATTTACAATCAAAAAATAGCCTAACTGCATGTCTTTGAACTGCTGGAGGAAATGCGTAGCTGGAGGAAATATAGTCAATACAGGGAGAATATGCAGTCTTCACACACGCATTCGAACTGTGTGAAGCTATAAAGCCACTCCCTGTGCTAGATTATACACTTGATTTTTCCTATTTTTTATACTGAGGTATAATCTACCGTGGTTTGCTTGAGAGACAGCATGTCTTACAGAGGTTGATATTGCTGAGTTCTGCAGATTTTTGATTCATTCTCCAATATCTGTGGGATGTAACTGGCTCTGTGATTTTAATGATACGAATGTTGAAGGTATTCTGTCCAAATTATGATAATAATAAAATATTTCAGAACAGCATTAAAACAAATGGTTTGGATATAGGTCAGAAGCAGAGCTGTGTACTCGCACAGCAATTACATGATGATAACATCGATGATCACATGATAGTAGGACTGACAAATAAGATGCACTGATGAAAAGAAGCTCCGGCCTCCTACAAATTATACGAAAAGCATATCCTTAAACAAATGAACAGTAAAACCTTCCCTTTTATTATTAGATATAATTAAGTTATATATATTTAATAGTCTATTAACTTAAATATTATGGGTGGTATCCAGTATAAAAATTATAACCTAAAAACTGTTGTGTCATGTCACAACGAAAAATAAGCAAAGACAGACAGTCAGCCTTAAGTGTTGAGAAGTCAACATTTTATTTTGAGCAGAATTCAATGTGACATGTCAAGAAGGATTTGGTCAGACAACCAGAAATATCCCTTGCTGTAATGGGCAGGAACACTCAGTGATTCACAATCTGATTGTGTGTGTGTGTGTGCATGTGTATTTTGATCATCAGTATATGCTGTTGCTTTGAGTTCATGGCTATCATACGATGCGTTCTGTTAAATTAAGCTCAAATTAACCTTACTGATCCATAGAGAAATGATAGTAAACCACCATGCTGTACAATAAACTTCCCTGCTCCGCGAAAATGGCCCATTGATTTTTCTTTTAAATGCTCTCAATTCAAGAGGTCAGTCCTTTAATTGTGTTAAGCTCCCCACAGGCCTGTCAGGTTTGCAAATGTGGATTACACAGAAAACAGGACTCTTTAAAATCCCATCAGTTTTGTCTGAATTCCTTGATCTGCTGGCTTTTGGAAGATGTTAAATCGCACAGTGCACTCAGGCATTTACCAACTTGTAAAAGTAGTCTCGGGAGTACAGAATGTAACTTTAAGTGATGGTCTGTCCTTGTCTTTAGATAAAGGCACTTTCATGATACAAGTATATCAAATATTTATACATAATTGAATAATCATGTCTGTATAACCAGCATTCAAAAGGAATGAAGAAATACATAAAGTGTCAGTTTATGCATATAAATCCTTCTAAGAAAAGGTGGATGTAGTATACATTACTCTTCTCCTGTCTTATTACATGACCTTTGGGTTAAGGTGCAGGGGTCAATACCCCCCTGTAGAGGTTGCCCTGGGGCCCTTCTGCAGTAGCCAAATGCACTGTGATTAATTTTGTCGCTAACTGCCAAGCAGTAGCCAGTGACCGCATAGCTGTGAGAGAACTTCCAGTGATATCCTCGCATGAGGCCCGAGAAATGCAGATGGCAGTTTTAACCTTTCCGGAGTATCATGGTCCTTGACACTATTCTAATGTCTGTGGTTACACTAGCTATTAGTAACGATATCTCGCTCTATTACGTTTACCTAACAGTCCCTTGTTACGGCATAACATTGTCATACTCAAGACCCAATGTCTAATGTTCCTAGATAAAATGAAACTTAGTATATCTAAGTATATTTGTGTGGGATAGCTCCCTTCCCCCCATATGACCCTATCTACTATTTATCTTAATTAATATGCTGAGGTATCACTTTTGCTCTGATTACCCTTCAATCAGGGGCAGCAGCTCAAATGTCTGCTCTGTGTTGATCTGTGGATGAGGAGACTTGGCATTTCCTGCTGCAGTGTCCACTGCACTGCCCTCATTTAACTGGCCAGTGTTTCCACACCTGCAGTGATCACATGCTCTTCACCTGCCCATGATCAAAACAGGGAGCAAAAATGTCTGGGAGAGCAGGTGAGAGAGGACTCGGCGTGACTTGCCGCTGGGCCGCACTTCGCCGCTGACACTGCACCGCTGCTTCTAGCATGCATTGCAAGGGAAATGTGCATAAATTCTACACATCTGTTGCCATGGCAACCATTCATCATGTTATTCATGTGTCAAGGTACATCAGTGGAGAAGAGGCTCATTGTCTCCAGTGTGACAGTTCACTCTGTCAACAGCATAGCATTCTAAAAATATTGAGATTCCTTTCTCGTCTAAGAAATGGCTGTTTTCCCAGCCAATTGTTATCTCTCTTTAAAGGACTTTTGACTAGCTTGTCAACGCTGTAATTGTCGGGGATAGAGAGGGATATAAAGTAGGAAAAAGTACATTCAAAAAGGGGATATTAAGGAAAAGTGTCAGACAGGTATTTTGGATCACAAGGTACATCAGAGATATCAATGCCTTAACAAGGCCGGGGTAATTTTGTTCTTTATGGAGATATTTACCTGCTGCATAGCACTCTGACCAAACAAAGAACCACTTTAATCAGTAAACTTATGCAGCTGAGTTGTCCCTGAGGTCATTTCTGCCAGCTACCAGCAGACTCTACAATGATTTTCCTTCCTGGCCCTTTCCAGCCAAACTGCTTGCAGTGAACTGTGGATTCACCATGAAATTGCAAACTTTGCTTTGCATACTACACTTTCTTGGCTTCTTATTCTACTCAATAAACTACATATGCAGTGGTACTGTACCTCGGTTCTCAAATTTAATCCGTTCCGTACTCCTCATTGAAAAGTTTGAGTTTTGATCAAATTCTTCCCTTAAGAAATAATGAAAAAACAATTAATTGGTTCCCGGCCCCCCAAAATAACACCTAGACATGTGTTTTCTTTTAGCATTTAAACACAAAATGAACAGGAGAAAACAAGAAGAGCATTTTCTTTCTTAATGGCTCCCCTTCATGTGGGATCCCCATAAGATCAGTTTTTTCTGGTTGTTGTCATTAGTCCTCCGTATTAAGTCCGCGTTTCAATTTGTTTCCCCAGTCCGGTCATTGGGTGCGTTTGACTTGCTTACAGCGCTGGCTTAAAGCAACACATTCTGATCCTGACGCAATGCCTTACAGTTAGATGCATTGTGACCTCTCACCCGGCTGCACAAACTGGAATTGCCTCTGTGACGAGACACCTTTGCCCTTATTGGCTGAACAGTTTAGTTACATGCATGACGTTTGTATCCCTGGCAGTTCCGATGTGTAATCTGCTGTTTCTCCCGAATATCATGTAAAGCAGTCAGAACTGGTTTTCAGTTAATTTACCCGGTAAAATAGAGTTTAAATAAATTACATAAATGCTCTAATAGTCCACGTAAGTTAGTGGTTTATTTATTGTTAGTTACTGTAATGTTGCGCTGCTTTGTTTGATTAATAGTCCAGGCTGAGGAGAAGGCACTCAAGTAAGAATTGCATTGTAGTATGACTCCTGGCGCATACAATTTATATTAGGTCAGCGTTCACGGTTTGACTTCTGATATTCAGATCGAGTTCAAGGTCAAACAGGTTTGTGTGACTTTCAAGAAATTTGAGTTCTAGTGAGTTTGAGAACCGAGGTACCACTGTATTTGTATGTTCATTTCTGTTTCAGACAATGTCAGTGCTTTTCAAAATAAAAACACACTCCTGTTTTCTGGCAGTTAGTTTTGCTTTGTTTATGTTGTTTGAATGTGTCCTGCAGCTATATTGTGCTCTGGGCATAGGAGTCCTAAACATTGATTTGAGTGACTGGAGGTGGGACTGCACAGTGTTTATTTTGTGACCATGTGTGGTAGGGCTGGGTATCGAGTTTGATACTTTTTAAGCACCGACCGAATTGTCTCGATACTATCGAGTATCGAAAAAATT
>JABFDZ020000022.1:1120678-1140783 GCA_019775955.2 Pollimyrus isidori
GGGTGAATGCGAGGCATAAATTGTAAAGCGCTTTGTAGAAAAGCGCTATATAAATGCAGTCCATTTACCATTTAAACACGTACCTGGTTTACAGAAACCAGCAGTTAGGATTTGGCATTCATCCTTGAGATATGGATATACCTTCCATTGCATATAATTTTACAAATGTTACCTCTCTCTCGTTTAGACACACTATTAAAAAAGTTGCATAGTTTACTTAATATTTAGTCTAATAATGAACAGGACACCCTATTAACCAGAGTAGATTGCGTGTTCCAGCAAGTGATAGATTAGTCAATCATTCCTTGAATGACAATGACACACTCTCACTCGCTCTCACACGTCTTTATTTGTACACTGTCTGATACTTGAATTTAACACATTCTGTATCTAAATTTCTCTGTTTGCTCCGTTATAAGTCCAAGCTATCATTGTCAGAGCCAGCAGAAAGTGATCATATACAAAGTGTCCTCTCAGAACACCACACACATACATGTGGCTTTGCAGTTTGTTATTTAGACTTCATACAGTCATTGAACGTACCAATAGTTCATTATGTATGTTATTTTCTTTTTTAGTGCCGTCTAAGACAGATATGCCCTCAGACGGCCAGCTTCCTCACCTGCTCATGGACCATAGGGGTTCTGCTGCTGTTCATGAACAGGACGCCCAATCCTTCCACATTCTTCCTCCTGCCACGCCTCCTCTTCACTGCAGGTGGTGCGTCTGCTGCCATCCACTCCCCTGGGAGGGCACAGGACAGCGTCACAGGGACATTTTTTGCCACGTGCCTCTGCCCCCGAGCCGCGCACCATTTACAATCGCCGGTGACACTCGCCCTCAGCGACGTCACGCGGGTAGACATTTAGGTGACGTTAACCATGAAAGCAGAGCTCAGAGGCAGACGCTGAGAGACCACACGGCGGTTTGCGTATGAAAAAGCTCCCCTCTACTGTAACGGCACCATTACCTCCCTAACCTTCCAGTAGCAACGTCCTGACTTCAGAGGCGACCACAGATAAGTTCATGATATTGTTAATACGCTGAGCGGTCTGAGCAGAAACATGAAGGTTCTCTAGCAGAGGCTACCGCTAAAGTGCCTTTGAGGGACTCGAGACATTACTGTAGTACAGTAAAACAACCAAATCTAATTTTTATACTGCAATGCTTAGTGGCTCTGTACTTCATCTGCTACTCCAAGTGGCCTTGGTCCTATAGTTTACACATACCTAGGCCAGTGCTGGGTGAAGGCTTGGTGAAATCAGACAGGCTGGCATCAGCGGCAGCCTGTAGATCATGCAGACGGGCCAAGTACTGCTGCTGATTCGCAGCTCCTTCTTCTGCCTCCAGGGGGCGCTTCAAGAACAAGCCCTGCTTCTGGAACGTCATCTTCAAGCTTCCCTCCTGCTGAAGAATAACCTTGCATCAAATCAACGGCCCACATGCACGAATATACACAAACAGTGTAACGCTGACCGATTCCTGTATATATAAATGCAGTCATGCATTTAATCTAATAGTTTGTTCAGGCCTCTTGTTTTCCTTGGTATTTTGGTGTCAGAGTCAGAAGAATTTTTTTCCCTACAGTAACTTTTGTAGGCTAAAGCAGGGCTAAAACACCCAAATTAAATGCATAATTGTGTATAATCTAGGAGCACAGAGAGCTATTATCAGAACAAAAGCAAAAGGCTACGGAACCAAACTTATAGCGCAGTCTGCCACCGTATGTCCACTGTACTGACGATACAATCGCTGGCATTTAAAAATGCAAGTTTTTTCTTTTTAATGCCAGGAAAAGCCGACACTTAGTTCAGGGACAGGTCATAGAAATTTAGAAGGCACCTCTTTATCCAGGACACCTCAAGAGAGAGAATTAGCAATGTTAAATATTAATACTGGAGAATTAAACAGTATTGAAAGCAGAGATCACACATGTACGCAGAAGGTAAACATTCACACGAAAGAGAGAGCATGCTGTGCACGCCACATTCAGGTCCTAGTGAACAAAAAGTAAACATACGTCTTTGATTTTGACTGTAAACTCCTTTTCTGGTACATGCGTCTTCACCTTTGCCATACGCGGGGAGGCCGAGCACTCCTCTCTAAGGCCTGCAGGTCCTGTGGGGCTATCCAGAAGCTTGGTGGTGTAAAATGATGACACCACACCCCCTTCACACGCACGCCGGGCCGTGGGCCACCTTCCCTTCAGAACTGCCTGACAGATACTGTCCAGGCGGTTGATGATGACCCGGTCCTGCAGGGGGTGACGTGGTGCAATGTTGTGACTGTTTTCCCTAAAAACAGCTGTGCAGTTTCATGTGTTTGTAGAGGGGTCTAGTCGATGTCTGCACACTCACCTTTGGCCAGTAGGATGCAGCCAGCATGAATCCTCCCTGGAAAGGATTGGAGGAGCTAGGCAGGATACTCTCAGGAAGGCTGCCATCTTGCGTCTCTTCCTGTGTGGTGCTCAGCGACGCTACGCTGTCCTCGTCAAAGGCTTTCATACTGGGCCCCGGCAACGCTGGAAGCACAAGTCCCACACGCTTGACTTTCTACAGACACTCGGTAAAACCGACAAACAGCCCATGTGTCACAGGGCAGCATGTTGAAGACAAGTTACCCCGATAACCCAGTAACCCCGCTTCATAGTACAGGCCACAGGTCACCACTCTCCTGCTTCCCAGAACTTACCAGCCTTCCTGTCCTCCTCTGCATCACTTTCACCATCCTCAGAGGACGATGAAGAACCCGAAGAGGAGGAAGATGTGGAGCTAGAACCTGATCGTGAAGAGGACGAGGAGGAGGATGATGATGATGAAGAGGAGCGTGAAGATGAGCCGGAAGAGGAACAGGAGGCACGGTGGTGCCCCCGGGGGCTCCTGGAGCTCTGCTTACAGGCTTTCCTGTGCTTCTCGGCGCTTGATTCGGGTGTGAAGGCCTTGATGTGCAATGCCTGGGCCTTTTGGAGGACGACCTCTACCCCTGGGTTCATGGGGGTCCGAGGAACCACCTTGGGACTCCAGGAAGCGAGTGGCTCTTTCCTTTCCACATCCTCAGCCTCAAAGATGGGCTCTTGTTTCAGCTCCATCTTGGGGCCTTCGTCCGGGGCAGCCAGAGTGTCAGGCTCCCGCAGTGGACCACTGGAGGGGGACCCAGTGAGCGAGGTCTGGTTCTGCAACTGCAGGAGTGGCGTGGCGATGCGGGACTGTGAGCCCCTGTGCTGGCTGTAGCTGCTTTGGGCAGCTATGAACACGAGCTCAGGGTCACGCAGAATGTGGTAGTCTGTGCGGCTGACTCCATGTTTGGCTGCTCCTATCAGCAGGTCGCGGTCGTGGTGCCCTGGCTCCCACCACACGGGTAGATCAGAGCCCAGCTGGCACAGTGCCAGGCGCTCGCCCAGCTGTGGGTGCCGAAGCACCTGCTCCCGGACTTTGCGCAGCAGTTCAATGCGGTACAGTGTGCGGGACGCCCGCTCCTCCGTGATGGGCTGAATGGAGATGGAGGGGTCAGCGGAATCTGGGGGAGAGGAGGGATAACTTTAGGAGGACCACTCAGCAGATACGTGGAGAGCAACGGTCACCGCGGCAACACCCACCATCCTCACGGGCAGGCAGGCGGCACACACGGCGGCACATGGCCGTGAATGCTTGCAGGTACTTTTGCAGACTCTCATCAGTCTTCTTGTGCAAGCGCGCCATGGCGCGGAACTTGGTCCAGTCGAAACGGCCTGCCTCGGTGTCAAATACCACACCAAAGGTGGACACCACACGATAGAAGTCCGCCTCCTCGCGCCTGGTCCACCTGAGGAGAGGGTGGCGATTATAGGCACATTCCCGCCAGCATGCTTAGCTTGGGGAACGCTGGCAGCGGGCGTGCAAGCTCACCGTTGCTGACGCTCGATTTTGGCAGCCATCTTGGGAGTGATAGTGTCGACGAGGCGGGGTGGTGGCGTGCAGGCCGGGGCCAGTGAGGCCTGCTGCGCGCGGTGGATGTGCAGGATCTGTCGGCTCTTCGTATAGCGCTGGGAGGCGGTGATGAGACGACGCAGCCGAGCGGTGAGAGCAGAGGGCATGGGCCAGTATGCGGCGCCCCCCTCTGTTGGCACTGGGCCATCTGAGACACAACACAGAAATTGCAGTTATCATCATGCTTTAAGAAGCTACATCAATACTAATTAAAAAGCAGGGCAGTAGCTTATTGATGTCAGCATCACTGTGTGACAGACTGACCCCCAGCAGTATCAGCGATGACCAGCTCTCCAGGGGAGGACACATCATCCTGCAGAGAGCAGAGGACCAGGGCTAATCAGCTAATCAGACTCACTTCCGAGCCGCTGTCGGTCGCACGCAAGACAGACGGGGTGAGACCAGGGGACAGGAAACTGTCTGACACTCACCTCCATGTCGCCCTTCAGCAAGGCCGGCGCAGGCTTGTACTCTGGGTCATCCACATCCCTGCGGACACGTAGGGACCAAATTATCAGGTCAGACATTTAGTTATGGCCAGCGGTTGCAATTTATGGCTACCAAAAAGGCATTCAATTACCTCAGCCCAACACAGGGAAGCATGACCTTAACTACCTAGCCATTGGTGAAGCATTAAAAATGCATGAGAGATGCAGTGAGACCAGGAGCAGCGCAGAGGCGGCCTGCATCCCCAGCGTGCTCCGCTTGCTGCCTACCCGTCCATGAAGTCATTGGCCCTCTGCTCAGCCGCGATGGCCTTCTCATCCGGCCGTCCCACCCGCTCCAGGAAGCAGAGTGCAGGATCTGCACGGATCGTATTGTACTTCTCATAACCTGTGGGAGAGACACCTACGGTTAACAGCCTCTTCTCACCAAGGAATGCAAACCCCTACGGTAGGCTGATGATAAGCTTGTGTTCCCCACTCGCTCACCGTGCTTGTAAACTCCAAGGAGGAGACACTTGTCCGCCTCCAGGTCCCACCAGAGAGTGGGAAGGTCAGAGTGGTCGGGCTCTGGAACCCGGATCTCAATCTCACTGAGGAAAGGTCGTAAATCCAATGAGAACATATGCCAAGAACTACTCAAAATGCAGAAGGCACCTTTTATCCCCTCAGCAGGTCTCACCTGCAGCACACCCCATCCAAGACCTTCTGCGACTTGTCTCCGATGACTTCCTGTTTCAGGTAGTAGAGCATCCGGACCCGCAGGAGCACCCTGCAGGGGGGACATGGGCAAGCGGTCACAGTGAACCGAGGGTCCGGAGAACAGCCACGCAGCACCACCAAAACCCAAAGTCCACACACCCCCACAGTGGAGAAACAGCTCCTGCCAGCACCATTCTTACACACATAATGGGGGGTGTCTATGCCCCAGCTAAGGTCCCAGCTAATGCTAAATGACATTTGCGTCGTCAGACTCCGAGAGCGCAAAGGGATAGACTGCGGAGAGCTTTTATGGGATAGCCGATTTAAATAGGTGGGGAGAACCGGGGCAACAGAGAGATTTCAGGGAAACGGCGGCGAGCGAGCGCCAGTCTGATCAGGTTTCTGCGGGTGACTCACTGCCGGGGCCATTCAGCACGGCTGGCTGTGTGGGAAGAAGCAGTGTGATGTGGCTGCGGGGCGGCAGTGGGGAGAGGCTCAGCCGTCACACACAGCCTCGGGGCCACACACACGCGCACTAGCACGTTAGCGTGGGCTAGAGACCTCGCACGCAGCTTTCGTACGGCCTTGCCACTACAGCCCTGACTCTCACCCCTGCTCTATATTCGGAGGTCGCACACGGCCTCACTCCGCTTCTATTTTGTGTGCATAAACACCCTCCTCCCTCCCTGCGCACACTGGCATGAGATTAGCAGCTGTTTCCTCAAGCTGTCCACCAATCAAAAACTGCTTGCAAGTGTTGGGAGGGGGGGAGGCAGTGGGCCGCTCCCATCTCACGCCAGCAACCACCCCCACTGCCTCCAGCGACCCGTATAACGAGCCACAGAGAGAGAGAGTGAGCGAGCAAGGGCGAGAGAGAGAAGCCACTGGAAATGTTTGCATGTCTATGGCCTCTGTCGAGACGGAGGTTTGCTCAGATGTTTTGGCTCATGCATCTCAGGGCTCCCAGAACAGAAAAAGGCAAAAAAAAAAAAAAAAGAGGGACAGCAAATCTACACAGACAAATTCCAGCGGTGGGGGGAGGACAGAGCGCAGCGTGGCATGCCTGTGACCCATGGGGCGTCTGCCGGCTGCAGCAGAACCACCCTGCAAACAATAGGAACTTTGTGGAAGCCACGTCCTCTTTATCCAAAAAACGCAGCGCAAACAGCTTTCAAAACTCACCACTGCGCCTCTCGGCCCTGTACCACAGAAAGCGATTACGCTATGCTACTCTTTCAAACCATAATTAACACTTCATCCGTTTAGCTACACCGCACTGCCCTTACTAATTGAATTATTTAACGACATTGATTCTCTTTATGTGACAGCAATCAAATTAATGCGGAAACCCAGCTACAGCATGTTACTTATTGGGGATCCCTGGAGCCACCAAGCAAAACCTTCAATTTGCCATGGAAACCGGGCAGGTGCTTGCCAGAGGTTGCTGAGAATTGGGACGCGATGATGTTTAAACGCCTCCTGACAAACTCAGACAGACGCCAAAAAGGCGGGGCGCCGAGGAGGGGAGCAGGGTCAAGCCCAGGCCGCTCACTTGTTGCAGTGGTGCTTCAGGTGCTTCTTGTAGCTGTCATTCTGTAGGATGTGCTCCGGGTTGTGTTTCTGGATCCACTCAGCCTTGTGGATCTCGAAAGTGCTGGACTGGGCCTTCACTTTCTTGCCCTTCCTGCCCCGGGGAACCGGAGTTGACAGGCCTGAAAGGGTAGCACATTTTGTAAGATGTGGGGGTTTTTCCATTTAATGCTGGGTCATTACGGAGAAACTCTGCTTGAGCACGGTGGAGAGGCGCCAGGTCAGGGGGGGAAGGGGGGGCACAGTGGGACGGGGCAGGGAGGGGGCCTCACCAAGGTGGTTCTGTAGCTCCCGGGTGCGGCCATCCTCAGAGGGGGCAATAAGGTCCCACATGAAGCTCTTGATCTTGTCATCGCCGCGGTAGTGCACCAGGCAGTAGGCCAACAGCGCCCGGCAGATCACCTCCACGTCTCGCTCGGCGAGTGGCCGTTTGAAACGCCCGTGCTGGAGGATATCCTTCCAGCGCCCCCACCTGAAGCAAGCGGGACACTTAAGAGCGTGGCCACAAGCCCCAGTAGGCCACTGCCTATACCTGAAACCTGTCAGCTACTAGCAGTACCGTTATCTCACACACACACTCACTTACTAATCCACAAGCTGAGTCACATTTAAGCCATTTTCCATGGGTGTAATGGATGACCCAAGCAGCCATGTAAACCAAATAAATTACACTACACATTAGTGCATCCGAGACACTAGGCAATTTCTGCTTCTCGAACATCCCTGCTTGTACCTGCTGTTTTCTTTTACCCAACTCATTTAATAAACACAAATTTAAGAAAAAACTTCTCCTAAAGCGACCGAACAACTATGTGGTCAGAGTGAATGGGAACAGTTATAAACATCTGCAAACACAGCTGGATATGAGCTAGTCAGCATAAGAGTGCATGTGACTCAGAGGGGGGCGCCAGCAGGTGGCAGCGCTGCAGGTCTCGAGTTTGGCAAGATTCCCCCGAGCTCCACCAGGTGGCAGCAGAGCAGAGTGCAGGCATGCTAACTCACCCATACACCAGTAGGTTTTTCTCCACGCGGAAGCACTCAGTGCGGCCGTAGCTGCCGAGGCGGTCATATGGACGCCGCAGCTTAGGCTTGTCGTCCCGGTCACTGTCCCCCTCAATTAGTTCCGCCGGCTCGCTCTTGGTGGTGCTGTAGGGCCGAGTCTGCTTCCGGACCCGTGGTGTGTCAATCACCAGGCTGTTCTGTTGCATAACAGCAGAAGCAGAGTGTCTCATCAGAGGACGGAAAACAAACAAAGGCCTGGTGACATCGAGAGGCCACACAAGCTGGGCGGTGTCACAGATAAGCGCGGGTACGGCTCACTCACTCTGCCATCGACGCTGCTCAGATCTATCTCGGCCTTCTTTGCCCACTTGTCCCAAAAGTTGGGGTCATCTAAAGAGATATCGGTCCTGTTGCCAGAGGCTACAAAACTGGCCTGAGATGAAAGAAAAAGTACATTGTGTGTAGTAAAAAAAAATAAAAAACACATAAAAAGTACCAAAACGCTAACAGGCCCTGCATAAGACAGTCTGTCTACCTCACCTTGGCAAATGTGGATCCGCGTCCCTCAGACTCAATGGTGATGGTCTTGGTCCTGCGCTGGAGAATCTGGTCAATATCCTCCTCACAGAACTTGGAGCCTTCGTCCTCCTCTTCCATAAGGGCTCCATAGGCCCCCCGTTTCAGCAGGTCCTCAATCTCCTTCTTAGAGAGCTGCTGCTGGCTCTGCTGGAGGACATGGAAGATGAGTATGAAGCCTGTCCCTGGGGAATGAGAACCCCTCCCCCCATGGCATCGTGCTTTAACAGAGAAGGTGGATGACTTACTCCAACTGTGACGTTCTCCCGGCCGCTCATGCTCTGCAGCACGGCCTTGTCCAGGCCCAGCTTCAGGCTGGCGCGGTCGAACATCTCACGCTCGTAGGAGTTGCGGGTAATCAGCCGGTATACCTTCACTGCCTTATTCTGGCCAATCCTGTGGCAGCGAGCCTGAGCCTGCCCACACAGAAACAAATCTGTCAAGCTTCATTAATATCAAGCCCAGGCTGGGGCTACCAGCAGAAGAGTAACATTCTCAGAGGAACAAGAAATAGTATCATGCTGCTACAGGGTCAATCAGCCAATGACAAAAAGGTACAAGCAAGCCAAAGCAACAAATTTAAAAATTCAGGTGCAGTTGGTGGAGGGACTACTACTACCACCACAAAATGTTAAACTCGTTTGTACCTGGAGGTCATTCTGGGGGTTCCAGTCAGAGTCGAAGATGATGCAGGTGTCCGCAGCAGTCAAGTTGATGCCCAAGCCCCCGGCACGCGTGCACAGCAGGAACACGAACCGGTCTGAATCGGGCTTGCAGAAGCGGTCGATGGCAGCCTGCCGCAGATTTCCCCGAACTCGCCCATCTATCCGTTCATACAGGTACCTGCAGCACACATCACACATGCCCACCACTAAGTAATCTTCAGTGCATGGACACAAGACCTACATCCATTACAACATAACCACAGACGGATCCTCCCATTGTACACAAGTTCACCTTCTATATCTATGGTTACTTACCTCCTCTGGATGAGGTAGTCCTCCAGGATGTCCAGGCACCGCACCATCTGGGAGAAGATGAGCACCTTGTGGCCCCCTGCCTTCATTTTTGGCAGCAGCTTGTCCAGGAGGACCAGCTTCCCAGCAGACTGAACCATGGCCTGCAGGTGGAAGTCCATGGAAGCAGGACTGTAGACCTCCCGGAAGTCCTCCAAGATCTTCTCCTCAGCCCCTGAGACACATGCAGTACATGTTGTCAAGGGCATTGCTCTGGATTCATAAATCCTAAACCTGGTCTTAGTTTGAGTTGAAGCATTAAAAGCTCCTTATAATCCATCTCTATCAAGGACATTACAGCTCAGCACTGCATCACAATCGATGCAAAGCTCACAATGAGAGGCAGATAAGAATGTACCAGCAGCGATGGAACGGAGACGGATGCAGACGTGCAAGGGCCAGTGAGAACACGCTTTAGGCAAACCCATAGCAGCAAGGGTAGCAGGTCCCACTGGCACATCAGCGCCGCAGAGAAAGTGTGTCAGAGGGCATATGGGAGCCGCCCGCAAGCCTGCCTTCCTCCTGTCTCTTCGTCTCATGTAGCTGCTGCGGCCTTCTCGGATGAGGTGCAGTGGATGGGGACTGCAGCCGCAGACAGACATCCCCAACCCAGCCAAGTGCCCAGACGGACACGGTGGTAATCTGGGCGTCATCGCATAAATGCATTTAAATCCCGAGCGTGTCTGCCACCCAGAGGGCAGCCTCGTCACCAGTCTTCCCAAAGCCCAAACGCTTGTGGCTGGGAATCACCGCAGTTGTAAAACAGCTCTCTCGGTTACGAAGCACAACAAAATCGGAAGAGAGCAGCACATTCCTCACAAAATAAAAGGATTACAAATCACTATAATAAACCGGTTTAGTGGTGCAAACACCATAACACGATTAAGTGTGATCAAGCGCTGGGCCGTTTTTAGGCAGATTAGCCATGGTAGCTTCATTCACCAAAGCAGCGGAATCTAGGCCAGTCAAGGTCATGTGCGGACAGACGACGGATGGGTTAAATTTTTGCATTTTTAAACAACTAATCTCCCAGAGAGGCCAATTAGAGTTCCAGGCTCTCCACATCCATGGTGTTTTTCCTGTCTGGTCACAGCGAGGGCAGCGCATCTCTAACCAAAAGGACACCAGGCACAAAGCGGGGAAGGGCAAGTAACCTTTGAAATACTACCTAGACAACGTGGTGTAAGCTAAGGTAAACGTCACTTTCACACATAAATAACCAATAACAATGTAACATTCAAAAGGTATGGACTCAAGGCATGGGCAGTTTTCCTGAGGCACAACTAGCAGACATGCTCATTACCTGTCATCAGGTGAAACGGAGATGATCTTCACATGTCATTTACCTTTGATGAGGTATGGATGGTTACAGCACTTGCGGAGTTCCATCATGGTGTTGACCAGGTTAGGCACATTAGCCTGGCTGGCACCCTTAGCCAGGAAGGAGAAGTTCTTCTCCAGGATGGCGCGATAATACTTCTTCTGGATGTTTGTCAGCTCCACCTCAATAATAGTCTCCTCTTTGGGAGCCAGCTTCTTCTCGACGTCTTCTTTTAGACGTCTTAACATCATGGGCTTCAGAATGGCCTGGAGTTTCTGGACCTGTACAATAGATGGGGGGTGGGGGAAATCCGGCTGAAATCTCCTATAAAAGGCTGGATCAGCACGAGTACTTACAGGACTAACTTTGGCATAATGCCCCAGCTTAAGTCAAATAAAGATGGTATATAAACAAATGCTAATGGCAATAAAATGCCAATTTTGCAAGATTCCCCTTGGTAAGATATGGCAACTGCTTTGCATCTAATTTGCATTGCACTTAAACAGGCAGACAAGTCCTAGACAGCAAAAACAGTGGGGTACAGCTTGTATTTGTCTATCGGGGCTTTTGTAAGCACACAAGCTGTCCTCAAATTCTAAACCCCAAACATCAGCAATGTGCAATGATTTTTGCTTATTCAGCGCTGCCAAATGTCAGGCTGACCTCACACTAAATGACATCAACACCAGTCTGCTTCTCCTTGGTTCTCATTATGTAGACCTCAGCACAGACCTCATGCCAGCTAATGTCACATGTCAGCTTTAAACCCCCATAACAGCATGTTTTAAATCTTAATAAATGGTAATATTAGTATGTTTATGAAACTGACTCGTTAGAAAGGTACCAGAGTCAGAATACATCAGTAAAAAGTTATTTGCAGAGACATGCTTGAAGTTTAGAATTTAGAAGGCTACTCCAAATTCTTGTATACCAAATCAGGCTTGCAATAGTGTCAAGTGATCTGATAGAGAAGGAAGAGGATGATGGATGAAGGTGACACGGAATTTCCATTTCCCAAAGACCGCTACAAAAGACCACACCAAACAGCACCTACCTGTTCCTCTGTCTTCAGGTCCCCAAACTCCTGCATAAAGGTGGCCTCAGATGGGAAGCGCAAGGGCTCCAGGAAGTGCAGCAGACTAAAGAGCTCTTCCACAGTGTTTTGAAGAGGAGTGCCAGTCAGGAGGACCTTGTGTTCCTGGAATGCGAGCCCAAGCACACAGAATAAGAACTCTGACTCAAACAGATCGTGACATTACCCAAGTTCAAGCTGTCATTCACTACTCTGAAATGCCTACAAATCTATTCTTGCACTACAAATCCCATCAGTGAGAAAGAGGTGCTACACTGTCACTCACTGATAAACATGAGGTGACTAAAAAGTTTTAACATGTCAGCATTGACATCTTCTGCAAGACACAAACCAGACTCATGAGCTTGAAGCCCTCCAGCAGTTTGCAGTTCCTGTTCTTCAGCCGATGAGCTTCGTCAATGATGACGCAGCGCCAGTTGATGGCATTAAGCTCTGGACATCCCCCAAGGATCATCTCAAAGGTGGTGATGATGGCCTGGAACTTATAGGCCCCCTGAATTAAGTGACCCTAAGGGAACATGGAGTAATACAGGCCATCAACACACACTGTCCATCTTGTCAACAGCCGCGTGCTTGTATATTATGTGCCTTGTGTTGTAAGTTCTGCCAGAAAAAAAAACACATTTATTCAGGATAGGTGTAAAAATCACTCAAAGGAAAAGGATGACAAATGCTTAGATTTTAGCAGGATACAACCTACCAAGGCTTTGCTGTTTAATGACAAGGTTTCGTGTAACAACAAAAACTATGATGACTGAACGGAGAGAAATTCTCCAACCTGTATATGAACCTGCAAGAAACCATCCTGGGATAAAGCTTCTCTTCTTCATGCACGCAAGACACAGTGATCAAGGACAGAATAGATGGTAGAAGCATATGTGGTCTCAGACAACCAGGCCTTACTCTGATGCGCCCTGATAGTGCATCACAATAATTTCCAATTTCCAGAAGATGATAAGTCTGAAGGTACTGTGCCTGTAGCTACCATAAACCATAGCACTCCCCACCATACTCTATAGTAGGCTAGTAAAATGTTTCTCAATCCAGACCCCAGGGACTATAGCAGGTATTCTGTGTTCCTGGTTATTTGGTTCATGTGTGCTGGGAACTGTGAGGAGGCAAAAACGTCTGTCTGGGAGTCCCCAAGGACTGGACTGAGAAATACTGGCCTAGTGGATATTGACGAGCACTGATAGATTAACAAGCATGGTAGGTTACTGAATATGATTGGCTACTGAAACTGCCGTGACAGACACCAATAGTTCAGCACCCTGGTACCTGAGAGTCCTTGAAATACATCTCGTATCGCTGCAGCATCTGCCGGCTGACCATGCTGCCATGGTAGACGACGACGTTGAGTTGTGTCCAGGTGTGGAACTCGCGCTCCCAGTTGGCAATGGTGGAGAGCGGAGCGATGATTAAAAAGGGCCCTCGGATGCCAGTGTGGTAGATCTCCTCGAGGAACGTGATGGACTGGATGGTTTTGCCCAGGCCCATTTCATCAGCCAGGATACAGTTACGTCTGAAGGGGGCACAGCATTTATTACAGCCTTTTTTTTGAGGAGTAGGGAAAGTAGTAAACAGGTCAGTAGGTATCCACTCTTGCTCACGGTAGGTGCTTTCTGTTCAACAGCTCTAAGACCCAGTTATATGCAGTACTAGAACTAGTTCAATAATACAACACTGTCATTAAAAGGAAAAAACGTTAAAAACAATCCCAGGAGGCACAAAGCCTCACCAGACCACATAACCCCACAGTCAGGAAGCATTGGGCCCTACAGGAAAATCACTTCCCATCATCAACATCCAGCCAATCACAGCTCATGAGCTGAAGAGGTCAGGACAGAATCTGTTAAGAAATCACACTCCTCCCCCCCGGCCAGCATGACCTACATTAAAGGACAGGGCCGTTTAATTGAACTAGTCAGTACAAATGACAACGCAAAGCTATTGCCATTCTGTAACTCTGCAGCTAGGCTTTCCTGGCTGTGCTCCAGTCTGGGGATGACAGAGTGCTCAGACAGACACGCCCAAAGAATGCATTTGTACACACAAGCACGCACACATGCATATGTACACAACACAGCGACAGAAAATACTGATAACTTTCCTCCCTCCCACTTAACATGGACAGGATAAATATTTTTAATAGTTGACAAGATTGTTGAGCAGGTTTTAAAGGAGGATATCCAGCATGAACATCACGCTACTTCTCAAAACTGGAATGAAAAAGAGTCCCGAAGATCCAAGTGGAGATATTTAAATGCAATAAAATGGATTTTTTAAAAACAAAAAAAATATATATTTACACAGACAAAAATAAATGTACAAATGCGTACAAGGTGAAGTTTGTTAAACATGCTCAGTACTCGGGTGACGTTTCCTGCTCGTTGAAGGACAGCAGTCAGACAAGCAGCAGCCTGGAACTCAAAAGGCTGTATGATCCACATGTGTGAAGCACCAGCTCCAGCTTCTAACCAGAGAGGCAGACTGGGAAGGAGCAGCTAAGGTGAACAGCCCCTATTGCACAAACACGCCCCAGGCAGAGGCTCGGCCCTCGGGTGGGGCTTCACTGTTGCTTCCTACGTGTGAGAAGAGTGTGCTGCTGTCGGACGCTTGTCACCGCAGTCACTGACCTGTTATACCAGTTGAAGAGGAGCCAGTTGACTCCCTCCAGCTGATAATCCCTGAGGCGGTTGCCGTTGCGATATTCCCTGGACTCGGCCCTCTTCTTCCACTGACTGGCCAGGGGTCGCTCCTACATAAGAGCAACGGGGTCAAAAAGCAGCCCAGAGGCGGGACCAGAGGACAGGGGCCATGGGAAAGACGGGCGGGACTCACCACCCTCCGAGGGTCCGGCTGGGCTGCTCGCAGCCGCTCAAACTCCTCGATCTTACTCTGGTCAACGTCCTGCTTGAGCTCCCATGTGCTGTCCTCGTAGGGTAAGGAGCACCACTTCACCAGGTAGTACACCACCATCTGCTGCCAGAACAGGCGGCCCGTCAGTGGGGGCTGCCACGGGGCTCTCCGAGACCCTGCATTTCCTGCTGACTTCCTACTTCTCTGAACCATGCAAAGGCTACCTTGAAGCACCTACCCATCCCAAAACCACACTAAAAAACACAACAAATCACCGTATCGAAGAATAAATGATTCCATTAAGGATCTTGAACCTGGCAGTGAACACAAGCCGAAAAGGGCTCCCAAGCCTACTCTGCTGTACGGAGTTTAGCTGTGGAGCACCTCCAAAAGATCAGTGCCAATTACCTCCTTGGTATCCTTGTCCTCACAGTAAGATACCTCCAGAACCCTGTCCACCTCAACATAATCAGGGTTAAATGGATCTTCTTCCATCTATGGCATAGGAAGAGAATGGGGAGTCATTTCCTGAGGGCTGAAACCAAAGACCAGGATGAACCCATCAGCGGCACCTTACATCTGCGAAGAGGAGCGCCCTCTGTGCCTGCTTAATCCGGAAGCGCTTGATCTTCTGCTGGATCCTCTTGTCCTTCATTAGCTTCTGCTCTGTAGCCCACTCGCAGTGAAGATAGGAGCTGTTAGGGAGAGGGGGAGCGAGACAGATGCCTGCTCACATTCTGTCTGCTTTATGTACACCTGCACAGGCAACCAGCATTTGTTCCTACAGCACTGAAACTCAAACTCAACAAATACATAATCTTACTAGTTTTTGTATTTCACAAAGAACTCCTCCACATCTATCTCAACTCCAGGAGAAACCTGCAGGGAAAATAAACACAAAAATAAATAAATAGTTTAAAAAATCTCATAAAATTCAAAAAGGTACAACAAAGGTGTTCAAGTCTCTTACTTAAAAGTTGAACAACTGATCTAAAAGGAAATACCTCTGTTTTCACAAAACGGGAGGACATGATTTTGTCAACGATGATACCATCTTCTTCGCTGGGGTTTGCCTGTTATAAACATTAAAACAAGTAAACATCTCAGCAAACACTCCCCTCTACGTAGCATATGACCGCTTTGAAGAGGGGGAATAAGTTAGTGACGCACAAAATTTTTACCACACCGGATTGATCGTCTCCCCACCTAAAGATGACTCCCAGTTCACATTTTGGCATGAAAAGCAGATTAGGACATAATGAGCGTCACTAAGCCTGTGACTTAGCTCACCGCTAACATCTGCGCGGCCAGGTCTTTGGCAGACGTGGCTGTCTTCTTGGCTTTAACAAGCACTCGGCCCTCCTCATCCGACGGCATCGACTCCCCATCCTCCGTGTATTTCTTGCGCTTTACCTGCCGGTTGGAGCGTCTCTTCTGGGGGGAAAGTGAGAGGCTACCGTTAGCGTCAGGCCTGGCGAGGATTCAGGTCCAGCTGACCTTTACGCCATTTTTAATTAAGGACCGTCTGGTTAGTCTGCTCACGCAGAGCCTTCAAGTCGTGACAAAAACAAACAGGACCCCAAAACGATTCTTCGGTATTGTCTGGCTCTTGACTTGGCTCGTCTGTCACAATGTAGATGCTAGGTAACAGATAAGCCTTACATGCTCTCCTTAATCTGCAGTATGATCCTAATTATTGTAATTAACCGTGCTAATGCTAAATTAGGAGGTACATTGATAAAGACACAGCCACTAACAGGTGCTGAAAGCATTCATTTTAAAAAAAAGACAGCCAACAAATGTCACAGGCAGCTAATGAGGACATTATACAGAAGAAAATCTGTGCTAGTATGATTGATTGACTGACAGCTGGCAAGCAACACCTTCATGCCTGTACTCGATTGCCAGCTTATCACATTTTTTTTTATCCCTAAAGAATCAATACAAATTACTGGTTGAGGTAGATTCAATTAAATCAGGTACATATGTTTTTGTTTTTTTTTCAGGAATAAATCACATCTCTGCAGATGTTGCTAATCAAAAATAAGGATAGGGGTGAGTTGTATTCATTTACTGCCCTGTGATAACAGAGTGTAGCTGTTCATAGAAACTCATAATCCCATTTGCTTTCCCAGGAACCATAGCAGTGGATTTTAGCTAAACAGATACAGCTGAAATGCCACACAGAGAACATCGGGCCAACTTCTTAATCTTTTCCTTATCAGTCAAAATGTGGCTTTGACATTTACATTTACTGTCATGTATCAGGTGCTTTTGTCCAAAGTGTCAGAGGCCAGGGAGAGCACCCCCTACAGGGTGGAACCTCACCATGTCGTCCTCCTTAGAGGATCGGCGGAGAGGTGGCTCATCCTCTGTCGACGACTCTGATGAGTCATTTTTCCGTTTCTTCTTCTTGCCAAATTTGATTACTATTTTCCTGTGATATGAATGAAGGAGGAGAGGAAATTAGAGATGGGAAAGTAATTACTTGCATTTCACATTGAAATGAATGAGGAGGGCCTAGGAGAATTCTCAAGTTTCGATGGGAAGCGGGTGCTAACGCACGACACAGGCTAAAGTGTACTACAGACTGGTTGGGCACTCAAAGGAAAATCTAAACTGCTGTGAATTTCTACAAATAATTGATCATAAATGCATTACAGTTCACAGCGTGATATTTTACATATAGCAGAAGCCTTGCTGCAATAATCTGCGTTTAAGAAAGGGAAATATACTAGATTGATTTTCTGAGAAGCAGGTTCAAGCTCATCAAGATGAGAGTTAGGCTGGCTAGAGGGACATCAGTCAGATGGTTTGAAGAACAAGAGTAAAAGGAGACACCTAAAAGTCTTGGGAATAGAGCTAAGCACACAAGCCAATTAACAATGAGAACTACAGACTTGTACTGCCATGCACACAAAACCAAAATCACTGATAAAAAGCAAAAAGTGGCAATTATATTTAATAACCATAAGAAAGGTAAAGCCAAACTGACCAAGGAAACAGACAGATATATCTTCCACATCCTTAGCCCAAAGGCCACCCTGATACCTTGCAGAAGCTGTCTTCAGCTCTCCTTTAGGAAAAGAAAACGCTCTTGCTGATGCACAAGGTTTCCATTCCAGATTCTGGAAGCGATACTTTTGGCAGTGGGAGCAAAGAGCCAAAAGAGGGTGTATGCATGCATGCATGCATGCACTCTAATGGACAGTCCCCCAGCCAGCAATAGCACATCATGTACCCGATCATCATTCATTTATATGAATTTATAGCAACTAGAGCAATGTTTCTCAACCCGGTCCTGGGCTCCCCCAGATGGAGCATGTTTTTACTCCCACCCAGCTCCCAGGAGCAAAAGCATGAATTGGGAGGGATCAAATACATGGACCGTTGGTGGGTCCCAAAGAACTGGGTTGGGAAACACTGAGGTAGAAAACAAGAGAAACCGTTATGCGAAAGATCACTGGATTGTTTCACTGACAATAAGGACACTATGTACACATTCGGGCACCTATTCTTCAGCCTGTATCTAAGGATTTAGGGTCCAAAAGGCACGACGAGTGACGCTTCAGGTGGTGTGTTAGGAGTGGTCAGCACAACGTCCAGCATTTCCAGAATGGGTCTGGCTTCACCAGCAAAGTCTGAACCTATGTAATGGGGCCGTACCAAACAACCAGGACATGTAATTCCTGCAGCTTTAAGCAGGGATTTCCTCAACATGAGAAGACAGCAGTCATAGAAACATTACCTGTTATTCCTATGTGTAAATGCAATCATTCTGCCATTTTTTGCTTGTTAAGATGTCACTAGACTGCACTACTATTTTGTATTATTTATCAGAAATAACATGTTCTTCGTGGGGGTGGTGGATGGATGGCAGTCCTTCTGCGAGCCCCAACAACATTGCCAGGCAAGGTTAATTACGTGGGCAGAGCAAGTTAAATCCTGCACTGCTCAGCTGTTTGCAACTAAAACCTGGGCCATTGAAGTTATCTTGCATACGGCTGGTGGGGCATACCACCACTCACAGCAGATGCAGCGGGAATGGAGTGTCCCTGAGACACCAAGACCGTCCAGCATGAGCTCTCGGCTTTCCGGAAGGCGATGGACCAAACTTGGTCATTTCAAAGACTTCTTCTTAGCGTGATCAAAATGCAATGTCAAGCAAAGTAAACATTTTAAATAACCAGCTCATTCTTCCTGAAGACATGATGAAATCAGCTAATTTTTTCGCAAATGCAATCTTGTTTGAGTCAGACGACATATCAATCAATCAATCTTGTATTCATGAAGTTCAAAACAGGCTGCGTTAGCCAGATGATGGTGATTTCGAATTTTAAAAACGTCGCTGCGCATGCAGCTTACATTTCCGAGAAGCTTACAGTTCAAGCGGCACATGTCCGAGTGCCCTCTCTGACGCAAAGCAATGACATTAAGTAGGGATTACAGCTCAGAGCACGGACTACAAAGTGACGCTCTGGGGAAGCTGGGGAGGACAGGGGCAGCCGGAAACCGGACATGAACACAATGGCCAGCTCCCCTGGTGGGATTGAGCTTTACAGCCCACGATGACCCTTAAAGGAGATTTTACGGTAGCCCACCAAGGCATTACGACGGCAGTGCTCCTGATCATTGCGAGTTGCTTCCTATTAGAGGCCAGTGCGATGCTCCAATGTAAACACACGAACGTACAGCTGCCCAGGTAGCCCTGAACGACGTACCAAACGTGGATGGATTTTTCCACTGATATCCAACTGCAGAAGTCTAAGAATCTGTTTGGCCAATAAAACGAACGTCATGGAGCCAAGAGGCCTTGTGGAGATAACAGCCTTCTCTGTGTGCCACGTCACCCATCCCCCCGGGTCCCGTGCAGCCTTCACCGCAGCAGAGCAGCACAACCCCACAATCCGTTCCCCAGTTCATGTGCGCCACAAAGTGCTTCCCAGCACACGTAATGAATGTGTCTCTCCCCACTGATTTCGTCTGAAGCTGAGACAATAGCCCATTTTTAAACAAATTAACACATAATTCATAATTAAATGCTCATCAGCTTTAATTTGCTTATATTTAGAAATTACAAGTGCACTCTGGGTACTCATGACAAACAAACACGTTAATGTTGCAACACTGTTTAACCTCTTCCACAGGTATTTACACATCGTAACCTAGCAATGTGAATCTACCATTAAAACACAGCATTTAATAAAGGATGATAAGTTTAATGAACAAAAAAGAAACCTAGCCAAACAAGTAGTTAAGCACACGCAGAAACTCTGGCTCATACGCAAATCCAGTCAAGCAACAGAAGCGCATCTTTATTTAGTTAGCAGAAATTAAAGCAATTAAATATGCATCACTCGTGTTAAAGCTATTTGGTTATCTGGGACAAATATCACCCCAATAAAAACTTTTGTGTCCATGCCCTTGCCAATCATATCAGTATAATTCGAATTTTAAATCTCGCGCACACACACACACACACACACACACACACACACACACACACACACACACACACACACACACACACACACACAC
>JABFDZ020000022.1:1149081-1168175 GCA_019775955.2 Pollimyrus isidori
ATAAAAAATTTTTAAAAACAATACACAAAACCACCAAACACCATCCCCCCCCCGCGGCGCGGGCGCCCCCCCCCAATACACATTAACGCTGATCGGAGGCAAACACAGCCAGGCATTGCAACTGTACTACACACATACACTGTTTTCCTCTGAACAGGGGGGAAAAAATCCTCTCCCTGATTTGACAAGCAGAGACAAGCTCCTCATGTAGACGTGCTGCTCTCTAAAAAAGCTCTGTCGTTTTTGTGCAGAACCACCAACGGAAGTGAGAAAACCTCAACACCCAACAGTACGCCTCATGGGCCTTCGGAAGAAGGGTCCCGCCTGGCCCCAGGGTTCCTCCCCAAAAAGCAGTGCACCAGCAAGCCCCTCCTCTAGCACCGCAAGGCAGCGGATGCCAAAACTCCATTGGGCTTATGTCAGCGGACGTTATTCTGACACGCATCTTCTCACTCTTCCCACGCAGATACAGATACAGTGAGCTCTCTCCTCAAGAATCCAAGTGCTCACTCACTCACTCACACAACCAAACCCTGTACTCAGACACCACACTTGCATGCTTTGCCTTCAGCACTGCACAGGTATGGCGAGGTGTTCCGCTCTAAAAACTGAGGTATTCATATTTGGTTTTGGTTGGGAGGGGGGGCATTTGTCATTTTTGACAGGGTGAACACCAGCCTTATAAGGAATTAACAATGACACTCGGCCAATGCCAGCAGCTCCCAATCATAGTTAAATATTTGCTCTGTCATTAAGGAGTCAGACAAGGTAACTTTCACCTGCAAGATAGCATTGGCAGAGTCGCCAACTTATTTACATCATGAAATATAATCCATATGCCACAGCTACTGTGATAATTTTGCTTTTAGCTTTTAAACCAGATTTCTAGAAAATGGCACAAAGAAATACTAGTAAAAATTTAGCTAATTTCATATTTAGTTGACTTCCTCCATCAATTTGTCCTTTATAAAGAGGGCAGAGCTATTCATTTAAAAAATCTAATCAATTAAACAATTAACCTGAATGAAAAAAAAATCTAACAAGCACAAATTCATTTTTACTTGTCGTAAATCAGGCTGCAGTACAGGCCACATTTCACAGGGTGAATGTCATGGCGGCTGTGATCAAGCAGGACACGCAACCCCGGCGTCCTGCCTCGTGTGCAGGCAGGCCGAGGCGTTCGCAGACTGAAAAATGCTGGACCAAACCACAGGGAGGATCATGCAGGCTGCAGTGATTTACGGTTGCTGGTGCCTTGAGCTTGAGTGGCCAGTCTCGGGGGAACCCATGCGAGACGTGGTAATTACCGGAGCCGTAATCTCTAGCATATGCCTTCCCTCCTGAAGGGGAGTGGGAAAGGCAGGCAGGCTGTGGGAACAGGAGGGGGGACATGCAGCTCCTCATAGGGCTATCTGTTATTCACCAGCACAGTCAGCCTCTCCAGTGGCAGGGCAATCAGCCCCCTGCCACCTACCCCATGCTAAACACGACTTGGGGGCAGGACTCAGCAGAGGGGCGCCCGGAAGCAGCAGTCAGACAACAGCAGGGATGGCAGTATTAGAGTACCAAGATCCTCCTGCTCCCTTTAGCTTCAGAGGACACACACACACGACTTTGACCACCTAAGGGATTTTTCCCCACCCCTTATAATCCATTAAAACGCACTCGGGCAGAAGAGAAAAACACCCCAGGCTCATTAGCATTTTAATGGGAAGGTGGCTACGGCCCGCAGGAGCGCCGCATGGCAGGTGAGCATGTGCGATGCTCCGCACAGGAACTCACCACACTGTCTTTTGCAAAACAAACGGGGGGTGAAGCGGTTCAGGCCTCCCTCTGTGGAGTCCTGTCAAATGCAAGGTCGTCACATTCCACTGTACGTTACTGTGTCCATTCAACTAAAACTGAGCAGCTATTACCATATTATGCACTAGATGAGCCCCTGCCACAATGTCCATCCACCTGGATCGGGCCATGTGACTGCTACCAGGTTCCCAGCGAAGTTCATCACTGACTTGCATCCCAGCCCCTCTCCATCCGCGGCATCAGATCCACTAGTCTGAATCGGAACAGGAATTAGGCCTTAATGCCCATTAACTACGGCATAATGAGGGTACTGCCAGCTGTCGGTACCTTTCAGTCCTGCTTAAATGCATAATGCAAAATAAGCACACAGGACCTGACACACACAGGGTTGGACGACATGGGTCCGTTACAGCCTTATGGTTACTTGCCAATGAGAAGAAAACCACAGCGACAGCAGATGGAAACATGCTCGAGTGCTCGCACGGCAAGAAGGTTCCCGTCACACAGCACCATGGTGATGCAACAGTTAAAATGCAAATTAAATTGAGCTTCGCTCTACAGCTAGGGGCAGGCCTCGTGCTATGGCACAGGTGGCCATTTTAGAACGCCTCAGTACAGAGCCTTCAAATGACAGGTGAGACTCAACTTCGTCGAACAGGTCAGTAGCTGAATACACGCTGACCAGTAACTTGGATGGTGCCGCATCAGTTTCCCTGAGCAGAACACTGTCTGACGCACAATGAAGCGCAATGTGATTTTCTTAAGGCATCTCATCAAGACTGGAATCAAGTCTGGAATTAAGCCTGGAATTGTTCCAGATGTTCTACAAACAATGGTTATTTGGTAGACAATGAAACTCCCCAAGCATTTCTGCTCCTGCTTTGAGTTTTAAACAAATCCAGAGAAATCATTTCAATTTGATCATAAAAACACTAACAAACTTTGTGAAGGGAGGGGCCCTTTAATTCACACCACCCCCATCACTAAAACATGTTAATGAAACATTAAGAAACAGGAAGAGACCCAATAAACAGGCTTGTTGGTCTGGCCAGACAAATACCAGTGCGTGCATGGCCGACGATACACTTCCTGGAGCATTTAAAAGGCAGCTTCTCTGCCAAATTGGACCTCCAGACCGACAGTGCTCCTGGGAGAGGAGCTCCACCAAACATGGAGGCACCAGCTCCCATTCTGTGTACAGAGGTGCTGGTGCCAACATTTGTTCAGCAGATTCCCATCAGCAGTGATCAAAGTCTGCTGTCCGCGTGTTTGAGGATGGCCTCACACCGAGCCTATTCTCAGAACAGCAACAGAATCTCCTGGAGATTAGAAGGGAGAGGTCTACTTCCTTTATCACAGGGAAAAAAGGAAACAAATGAAATTATCTTCAAGAGAATAAGGGGAAAGAAGAGAAAAAAAGATACTTGAGGTCAAGGCATTTCCCATAAATTCCAAACTGCAAATTGTTACCCTGAGCCGCGGCCAGTAAAGCAGTGAGAGTCTTGTGATTGGCTGAGAAGATCAAAGTGTGTCAACAGACCCGGTGAGGCGTGATCTCCTGAAAATAGAGAATGGAGACACGCAACCCGGTGCAGCAAGGAGAAGCTGGAGTCACGGCTCAAGGGCAAGACTGATAGCATCATGTGATCTTTCACGCACCGAGCAGGCCTCAGAGAATGACACCAGGGCAAAGGCCCGGGGGGAGGGGCTAATAAAGGAGGGCGTTCTCTATTCACAGGCTGCCTGAAACCAAAAAGAGGCAATGATTCAATCAACGAAGGTTCACAATCAGGTCACCGTTTTTTGCATCAACTAATACGTATGTAATTAAGAATGGTAATTCCCTCAGAATTCAGTGGCTGGAGATGCTGCCTTTACAGCGATGGGGGAGGGAGATTATGTCCGTGCGAGCCCTTTCAGCAGACTGAAAACAGAGGCAGACAGGGAAGGGTCAAGCACCGGCCAGCTTAGCAGAAACCACGGGCAGGATGAGGAGGGGGTTGGGTGCTGGGAATGAGGCTAGGACTGACCCACAAAATTATCACCAAAAGTTCCCTGGGAAGTCAGACTCAACTAGACAGATCGCTGCCAGAATCCACAAATCCACGAGCTTTGACCGTGGATAAGCACAGAAGAATCTCACACGCAAGCACAAACGCGGCCGTCTGCCTTTTTTTTCCCAGGGCCCTAACGTGCCATTGCAAGCTACCCTCTGAAGCCAGTCAGTTGGACAGGCAAGGTGGGGAGAGGGGCGTGGGTGAAACAGTGTGTGCAGGGCTGGGACACAGCCAGGGCCAGACAGAGTATGCTTGTTCTCCGGGGGCATACTTCAGAACATCATGGGATTGCTGGTGGATTAGCACAGCAGGACCTCAACACTGGAGGGAGCTGGTGAGGGAAACCAGGACATCAGCAATTTCACAAGTGTGTGTGTGTGTGTGTGCGTGGGGAGGGGTAACTGGATACCACCTACCATCTTGAAAAACAAAGCAAGCAACTAGCATCTGTAAGCAAAGGGTCATCAATTCAGTTTGGAGGGTGTAGAAAAATAAGTGAGCCTCTGTTTGTGGGGGGTGGGGGCTATACTCTTGCTGGACCCCACTCTACCCTGCTATCATCTCTTCCATCCTGACTGTTTGTTTTCTACAAGGCCCTGAACAATGAATCACTCAAAATGTACACTGTGTACCAGGGAGCACAAGCAGAAAAGGCCTCAGAGGACTGGCACAGGGACACGAAATGTGCGTAAGACCGGAAAAGTCAATGCCAGCAGGAGAAAAAGTACACAGAAGCCCACCCCATGAATGAAAATGATGCTCCTCCCATTGGTAGCAAAAGGGGAGGGGGAAATTTCACCTCCAACAGCAGACACGTCGTTTAATGTTCCGGTACTGATGCTTTAGAAGGAAATGCATTAAAATCTTAGTTCTTCAAAATCATAGCACTGAACAAGGATTTTGAAGTATGTTTACACTGAAATATTACCTTCACATTAAGAAAGCAAAAGTTAAGGGTTTTAACATTAATACTCTACAGTATTATAATCACAGTATAAACAGTTTGAACCAGAAGTCTTACTGGCAGTGGATAAGGCATTGATCACTGGTGTGATTTTTTCAGATATAAGGTCAGAGAATGAAAAGGGGGTGCAAAATCTTGCTTATAGACCATTGTGAAGTTAAACAGAAAAAAATAAAATTTCCCATCTTTGCTCACTGAGACGAATGTACACTTCTGCAACAATTCCTGCCAAATTTCCCTTTCCCCATATTTTCACAAACATTTCTCTTAAAGGCGCAAAGATTTTACCACAGACACTTTCTCACCCATGACTACTTATTAGTAGCCTAAACCTCTTGTTCGCATAACACTAATTTTGTGCATTTGCAATCATGTGCAAATGTAATGTTTAAGTAATAAACAGTAGCTCAACAATGCACACCAAGTCTGTAGGGTCAGTATTTTTTAACTTTAAAAACCTGCAGGATGATGAGGAGCAGAGCAAAACTCTGGGCTTGGGGTGTGAGTGAGGTCAACCTGTTTTTTTCCCTGATAAATCCTTCACTTGAGTAACAGTTGAGGGAGTGTCCTCAAAATCACATGCTTTGTTTCCACTGACATTCCATCTCCACCTACTCCCATGTAAGCCTTCACAAAAATCAAGCAAGACAAATGTGGTCAATGGGTATAATTCAGAAATCATTTGAGTATAATATAAGTATACTCTGTAGCACATCTATACACAGATTCCTTTTACTGCATAACTAGATCTCAAAAAACAGCTTCAAGTCAGTGTAAAAAGGTTTCAAAAACCCTAAAAGCAAAGCTCAGCAAATACACTCTGGCTCTAAATGACAAATTAGCAGCTGAATTTTCACTAAAATAAGTTTCATGACTTCCTTGGCTGTTCACAGAATTTGTTTCTCATGGCACTCAAATGCAGCTTCCCTTCTGTAAACACAACCACAACACACTTCGATATATCCATGGAAACCAGCAGCTTCTTCACAGCCACTGACTAAATCCTTTAAATGCATGGGTAATGAGTAACTAGCAGGGAGCAAAAGAAAGACAACTAGCTGTCTTGTCCTCAAAACAGGATCCTATTAAAATGTTAAGGAACCTTTGCTCAAACATTTTCCATTTAAGAAAAAAAGAAAACGGCAACTGTAGTATATGACCAGAGGCAAAATGAGAACAGCTTCTTAAGTGGTGAAGAGGTTCTCTGCCGTCAACAGCAGATTATTGCATGTCGCACATGTGACATCACCCAGATGCGTCACTGCCCACAAACAAGGACTACAAACTAGCCACTGGATTGTCAGAACCAAGCAGCCTTCAGTCTCCACTCTACACTGAGCAAAATATAAGGACACTTCTGGTCAGAGTTTATAGCTTCCACCAAGGTTTCTATTTGCTCCTAACGGTCTAAGCCCCAGAGGAAACTTCTCTTCACCACACTGCAACCCCACCCTCCAGGGGTTCACTGCCAAGGCCGCCTGCTTCGCACAACGCCAGCTTCCTGTTCACCTCTAAGAACCACCCACAGAAGGCCTGAGAGAGAGAGAGCCAGGCATAGCCTATCACTAACAAACAGCACAGTGGTTAGAGGGGGTATCTTCCTCTTCTTCCCTTGAGTGACAGTGTTAGGTTTCTGGTCTGACTGCCAAGCCCAGACTTATATTAACCTATTTTTGCAGCGAAGCCAAGAAGTCACACAGCAAGAAACTGAAGGGTGGCTCCCTGCCATCTTCTCTCACCGGCTCCTTATCCCACATACAAAGAGCATTTAAAACAGTGATGCAGATGCAGAGAAGACCTTTCTGTACAACTGCCTAGTGACGCGCATCTACACAGTGGGGTCTTTCACAGAGTATTCTGCCGTTTGTATAGATTACTGTACATCGCAGATACCCACTATGGTACAAACAAGAGTAAACACAAAGATATACACCATAAATGGCCATATCTGAACTGGAAACAACCTTTTTTAACCTCTTATCAATATAGTTTCTAGCATTTATGTGGAACAATAACAAATATGCACACTTCAAATGAGACCATAAATATCTCTGGATATGCAGAGCCCGGGAGTCCATTCATTCACAGCAGGGATTATCAATTTGCAGAGAATTAATTTCTTACCCACAAAATTATCTAAACAGAAACACACTAATTCAAGTATCAATTTCTGTCAATTAATATCTTACCTAGCGAGTAAAAAATATATATTTTTAAATCTTTAGAAACAGCTTAAGGGTGATTTTCATAATAGAAACTTTAAAACACCAGCAAATAAATAGCCTCCACGTATTCCAACTAGTGTTTCTTGCTCTTGGGCAGAGCCACTATGTTAACATAAAAACCTGTACCACCCCCACACACCAGGACAGTTCAAGAATCAGGACGGCAAGTAACAATGTACGTGACATCAGCTTACACTGACCAACATCCCATTGTAGCTTTAAGTATGTTTACATTAATTCTCCAAAGACACAGCCCTTTGACTTAATTAGCTGACGCCCGTTTCCCAAATGTGACAGAGTAAAACCCACTGTGATCTTAGGCTGACAAGATATCATACAATTGCCAGCTTCTCGGTCACTTTTGGATGCTAGGCCCAGTTAAACGTTATACAGCAACTACTGTCTAACTTAAGGCATGTTTGAAAAGTCTCCACAAGATTTAAACACATTAAACGAGTTTCCCTGCTGAGCAGTTTACACCAATGTCAGTATAAAGGCTTGGAATCTCACCTGTGTCGCATAATCCATCAAGTCGCCGTCCTGATCCCTCTCCTGGTTTCCATTGGTCCAGGAATAATTTGACTCCTTGTGCTGTTCCAAAGGAAGCCTTTGATTCAGGACTTCAGGTTCCAGCTGGGGAAGGAGATCATCTTCTAAAAGGTCAGAAGCTTCCAGTCCTTCAAACTCTCCTGTTTGAGCATCAATCTGTGGTAACAAATTCTCAACCAGGTCGTCATATCCGTTGCTGTTCACTGGAGGTATGAGTGGCCCACAGCTCCCCTGAGAGGCAGTGGGATGCTGGGTTATGGGACCTGAATAGCTGACCACGTCTTCAGAGAAGATCTCTGAGCTGCTGTAGTCTTCCTGAGCTTGGGCTGGGAGCCGCATGGCCGGGAAAGGGCAATCTCCAGCTTGGTTTATAGAAACCTGCTGCCGTGGCTGATGCTGATCTATCTCTTGGAGCAATGAAAAAGCATCTTCTGCCCCTGAGAACTCTCGCATGGAACGACTTAGAATGGGAACAGTGGTAGAAGATGTGGTGTTAGCAGGCACATGGGTGGAGGACTGGGCCGCACTTGCACTCAACACTGGCTGTCCAGGAAGGCGGTACTGTACATTACAGTAAGAAGCTCCAGAACTTACAGAGCAGTGTGCACTTGATGTGGGCTCCCTGGAAAATGGCATTACCATGTTTTCTGTGGAAGTGGGGTACTTCTGAGCCCCCTGACAGTTCTGCATCCTGCTCTGCTGTTGCTGATTGCCACAGGGGAAGGACACACTGTCTGCATTTATGTGAGGATTTGGCTGCTTAAAGGCATTCAGGATACCTCCTTGGCGATATAAAGCCCCATTGCACTCAGTGTTAAGAGAGAAAGATTGGAGCTGACCATGGTGGTTTCGCTGTGGTTGCTGTTGCTTCGGAACCGGGTTACCTGGGAAAAACATAAATTCCTGGTGCTCAGGGAAGGCTTTGCCCTGTTGGTGCAGAGTCTGGGAGCCAGCAAGCTGCTGGTGAGGCTGAAGGTGTCTATGTTGGTGAACGTGCTGATGGTGACTCTGCTGCTGGGGAAGCTGATGGAATCCATTACCATTCTGGTCCTGGTTGCCCCACATGGGGCTGCTATCAGGGAACAGTCCATTGGCCTGGGGTGTTTGGTGTAAGGGGGAGCCATGGTACTGTGCGTGTTGGCCCAACACATGGCCACCTTCACTGGTGGTACAGTTGGAAACATAAGGTTGTCCTATAGAATGTGGACTTTTCAGTAAACCGAAATGGTCAATCTGCGGTTCAAAGTTCAAGCCCTGTTGAGAGGAAGATGACCCTATCCCAGGATGTTTGCCTGCCCCAACTACAGGCAAAGATTCAAACTCAGAACTTATCAGCTCATCCACCCCAGGAGCAAAGACTGATGGAGGAGCAAAGCTCTCATTTGACAGCTCCTCCAGAGCGCTCGGAAATATGCTTGAATCATCAAAAAAGTCCATGATGGAATCAGCCATAGCACAGGCTTACATAAGGTGTCTCCACTTCCCTATGTAGTTTTGCTGTGGGCTTCTAGGCACTGTAGGCCAAGAGAGTCAAAGGCTACAAGACCACAGCTAATCCATCCAGAAAGGCCGGGAATACAGCACAGGGAGGCGTCGCAGACAGATCCTGTACAGCAAAAACAAGAAAGAAGGTTAGCGCTGCCTCCAGAAGCTTTGACAACATTGCAATGCAATGAGTTTTTGTACATTATTAATATTAAATTAAATTACCTAATATAAATATTTCTATTTAACAGTCAAAACATGTGATGCGACTGTGAAAAGCACATCCAATCATTAAACCTGATCACTAAAGGAACTGGTGTCTGGTCTTAGTTTCATTATTGTGGTATTCGTTCTTTATTGCTGCACAGGCATACAGCATCTGCATATGGTTTCTTCGAAACCACCCGCATGGCATCACATCCCTGGTGCCCAGTACAAGCACTGTCAACAGATCACACAGGTGCAACCGTAGCAGTGACCTAGATGACAGCCAGCAAAGCAAAATGCCTCTCGAATCCATCACACTGCTCAGAGAAAAGCAGTCGAGATCACATGATACTGTAGTTACCACCTGTTACTACACAAGGGGGACCACAAACCGCAGAACACGGAAGACATGACACGAGGCTTCCTCTTAATTCCATCACATGAGACGGGCCCATGTACAGCATCCAGGTCACTACCCAATACACCCATTAGGACATTAGTGGAATTTGGCTATGCTAATACCAAGGCACACATCAAAAAAGAAAAAGTATCAGTAATGTCAGAAAAGGTGTAATGGTAGTTTCCACGGTCACCTAGACTTTTTGAGCCAATGGAAAATGGCTATATTGAACGTCATCGACGATTTCCATTCCAGGAACTGATCAAGGATCTCTTATAAACGAGAGAAGCCCCATCAGTCTCCAGCTACCCAAGAGGCAAGCATGACATGATTCAGGGTTACTTAAAACACCACCATGTAAGCACACCACACAGGTCATGAGTCATTCAAGGAGAACATGCTCCACTGAGCATAGCAATCAGAACAAATGACACAGGAAGTGCCACCAACTTGGCATATTACTTTAGTTCTTTAAAAAATTGTGACTTTATTCCTCACATAAGAGCACTGGTTGAAACATCACTACACAACAAACATGAGCATACTTGTTAATTAAGGCTGTGTTTTGGGTATGTTGACAGAATGCTATAATAAGCTACAGGTTAAGGGAAAGCGGGTAATACCACGTTCTGAAAGTGGAACCACTGACATTCCAGAATGGAGCTACAGAAGAATATAGAAGAAAAGCCAAAACCTACTGTGCCAGTTATCACTGAGGTGTCCCTGTAGATTCAAGGGAATCCCCCACCGCCACTGATATTTCAACCATACTGCCAGTGTGTAACCACTCACAAAGGCCGGGGGGGGGCTTCTTTGCAACTTCAAGAACCAAATGCTTCTTGGTGGTCCAATATTCCAGTGCCTGCTTATATTCAACCAAATGTATACTGTATATCCCTATAAACATTAAAATATTCCCTTATTTGGAATAAACACCTTACTCGCTAGTGAAAGTGTGCAGCCCCCACCCACCCAACACAGAAATGAAAGAATTACATTTTAAAACCGTGTGCAGTCTCAAACAATGGGAATATGACTCATTCAGGATCCAATTCTGTCATTAAGTCTCCCCTCAAACTTCACAGTTTGTTTTACAGGTGTATATAACAGAGAAAAAGGATAAGAAAATCAGATGGCTGGTTTAAAAGTTTACATTAACCTCATGCAAAATCAGAACACACAGTGGACCCCCCAGGAGAGAGCACCAATGTTTATCAGGCTAGTTATTACATGGGGGGGGGGATGTCTAATCCTATATCAATGGCTGAGAATTGAATGTTTAAATCTCCATTTAAAAATGCCAAAGAAAATTATCGTCATTCAGAAGAGCATCCTTCAGGATTTGATAACTCGATTATTAAAAAGCATTGATTCAAATTTTCCTTATCGATTAGTAATATGACAAAGACATAACAGATGAGGCCCCAAATAAAGAAAGCATCAGTTGTGCAGAAGCACTTCATATTAAAAATGAATGACAAAACTGACAGACAAATGCAATTCAAAGCAGAACTAAATTCACCACAGCACGACGGCAAAGAAAATTCAGCTTAAAAGACGACATTCAGGTTTGAAGGACTCGCCCAATTAATACAAACTTAGCTAGAGATGTGCCATTTAGCCCCCTGGAGTAGCTTAGCTCGTCTTTGTCATCACTTCGACTATTATTTTGCTTAATTTTACTTTCTACAATTTCTGCATGTCAAAATAACTGCTGCTAAAACAAAGTCTAACTCTTTCGTTTAGCTGCATCATCTTACATAATAACGATATTAAATCTGCTTTTTGCAATGTATTGTGCTAGAGAGTAGTACTAAATGATAATATTTGTAATATTTTAATTTTTTACACAATTTAGGAGTTAAATTACATAACCAAATAACTTATCTACCAACAGAGGCTGTCAAATATGTTGGTGATCGTGCCGAAAATCACTTGCTTTTGGTCAATATAGTCTTTGTGGAATAGAAAAATATTTCCATACAGTACAAATATTTCCACAAACGTTTTTCATGACCAGTTATTGTATGTTTTTCTCCTCTGTACTATTTTTTGTTTTATTTCTCACCAACGCACCGCAAGGTCTATGAGTGAGTCCAGCAGCCAGGACATGAATGATGACCGTATCAGAGAGCATAAGCAGAACTCATGCAAAAGCAACAGGGGTACACTTTAGACTGCTTTAAAACACACTACGTAATGTTGAAAAGGAACCATCATAAAAATTGCAAAGCTTGTCAAGTTTTATTTCCTATGACCGAGTAAAAATGTTTCAGCGCAACTTATTGATAGTTGAACCCAGCAGACCATCGCGGTCCTTGCAATGTGATTGCATATGCATGAAATGCTATGCCCATATTTATATCGCAGGTCATGCATGTGGCACAGTGGGTAGCTCTGTCATGGCACATCATCGCTTTGTGTGTGTGGAGATTGCATGTTTGTCTTGTGTGCACATGGCTTTTCGGAGAATCCTCCGATTTCCTTCCACTGTCCAAAAAAATGCCACTTAAGTGGAGTGCCTAAACTGACCAGATTTGTAACCAATTGTGCACTTTACTATATCATATGCCAACTCCAATGTATATTATATATAAATAATAATATACATTTATTTGTAATTAATCAGTAGGTTATTATTAATGATATAACCGTTAGTGACAGCCATAGTAAATTTCTTCATTTTTTGTTTTGAGTCAACTGAGACCTCACATAACTGTTACGCCATGATTCCGGAGTTAACTTTGGGATTCCACCATTAGAGGTGCGTTTTGACAGCAACATTTCGACAACCTACCCTATTCACTTTCCAGGCCGCCTCTCCTGGTCAAAACCCATAAATCACAAAAACGCCCATTGCTACCATACAGGTTTTTCCGCCTTTCCACAAAGTGGTCACCTCAGCAACAGTATGTGAAATACGTCTGTAAAGGCGCGTCTTAAGGCCGCTTAATTGAAAGTGGAATTGCAGTTCTCAGACAAGATCTGTATTTCGAGAAAGTACGCACCCCCACCCCGCCCCAGCCGGAAAAAAAAGTCCCAGCTACTGTTTTGCGACGCCGGTTAACCCGTTGTCATAGAGCCCATGATCGACAGCCATAAGGCACGACCTACTGTACGCGCCGCCTTGTGCTCCTCTCGGGACACCGACGGCCCAGTCAGTCCCAGTGACCCTTCGTCGCAACTAGTTCTAGGTCGACGTGCGCGCGCCGCATTCCTTGGCCGGCGGGGCGCAAGCAACAGGTACGCGACGCAGCCAGCGGACGGCCAAACTATACGGGGGCTGGCGTCTGCTCACTTCCTGCTGCACTTCGCGGCGGCGGCGTACGCCTCCTTTATTTGTTATTCCAGGGGCGGCGAAGCCCGGATAGTACCGGCTGCCATCATCAGACAAAGATCCGTACATACATGATACTGACAAAAGCGCACCGAACGTTGCGGAGAATAAGCGACGGATTTACGAAATATAACGACATCGAAGGGGATTATCTAGAATGTCGTTGGCCAACAGCTACAATAAAGCTCGAGTATATAGTGTCGGATCCAGCTGACCTTAGGGACACGTACACCAGCTACCACTTATACACCAGGACGAGGGGCACAAATGAGTCCAACAGTCACTCTCCCGAACACAATCGCTCTCAAGCGACCACGGATTATTAGCTATAGATAGCCGCAAAAGTCACCGACTAAAACTTGTTCTCAACACAAGCTGTCCCTGCATTAGACACTTAGGAGATTTTAAAGCGATATAGATATATCGGTACTAACGTTCCGGCCAACTTAGAAAAGTAGCTGCCTAGCTTAGGGCGGCGAACGTCCACTTTTCCCAGTCGGACGGCTCGCTATTTTTAAACGTCGCTACTAACCTTAGCATACTGCGGCTGTGCGAGAATACCCCGTCCCCTTTTGGCCTTCTTTTATTAGCCAGGCGGAGAGGGGGTAGCACGGATCCCCACCCCGAGGGTTCACCTGAATCCCCGCAGGGGCACATCATCCCATTCGCCTTCTCAAGTTTACAGCCCAAGCGGACATGATCCGATAATGCCGCCCGAACCAGACGCTCGGGGAGCTGGGCAGTGGGGGTCTCACGGTAGGGGGAGTCGCACACGTGTTGCCGTGTCCCCACCGATTTTTACCGCTGCCCACCGTGTGATAATATCACCAAGACTGAAGGTGAGAAGCGCAGCGTGCGAGCAGAAACACTCCACACCACCCATCAGAAATCCCTCAATTCTTTGCCGCTACAACCCCGAGGACGATTTTTAAAAAGAAGTTTGCTTCCCCTTCTTAATCTCGACACGTACAGCATGGTGAGCCCCAGCCGTGCACTCACCATTTGTACGGAAGTGGTTGACAGCAACAACAAGCTGGTGAAGCCACCGACAGCCGGACGAGTCGGGCGACGCAGAAGTTTAATTTCACCGCTTTCTCGTCTCGGAGGGATCCATCCCCCCCGGCCGAAACCTGTCGGGGCGATCGTGCGCAGTCACACGTTTAGCTCGGAAAAACCGTGCAATTTACCCACCGCCTGAGACTAGAAATTTGGCGAATGGCAAAAAAATTAAACGCTACCGCGGTTTACTTACCGGTGCTAAGCGCCCCCCCTCTCTCCCAGTAAAGTTTATGATCCGGACCGAACTAGTTACAGTGAGCCGGGCCGGCTAGCGAGCTAGCTAATTGTACTTGGGAAGTTTTAGTTGTGCCACTGGTGGCAACCTCGGCGCTTCCGACGTCGGGAGTGATGAGACATGAAGCTCATTTGCATATCAGTTATTTACCCTTTGATTGGACAGCCGGGAATCCGTCCGGATCGGACCGCAAACTGGGTGAGGTCGTGCTCGCATCAAACAGAATCGGACCGCAGACGACCCGCTGTCCCCCGATACACCTGTCAAGAGCCCAATTCACATGGCGGGGGGGCTCCCGCGATGTGAGTGATTATAGTGGGAGGACACACAAGATGGCCGCGCCGTGTCTGAGGCCAATCGGCAGAGGTCTTACTTTGATTTCGCATAAACTCTAGTCTCCCGGATACTCATGTCGAAACTGTCGGGAAACCCGAGAGTCGTGACAAACCGCTTGTCGGTGCGGAGGCTCCCTCAAGCGGCGTGTCAGAGCACCGCGAAAATTTGAACATTGTGCGTGAAGATTTTTAATCGTTTGCAAATTTACTAACGGCATAAAACTCAGTTATTTCCCCATTCTTTATAAGTATGTTAAATGACAAGAACAAACCTAACAATAATCCAGTATAAATCAGTTTCTGAATCGATTATTTTATTTACATGTGAACCACACTTCATTTTTATAAACTAGTTACACTGCGCTTCACATTGATCTATATTGGCTTTCCAGTTGTTGAATCCATTATATTCGATCTTGAGTCTAGTTAATAAATATTGGCCGATATTACAGAAGACACCTGACCTGGTGCTGGCCTGCACATCCTGCTATATCAGCCAGTTATTTATACTGAACATGGCTACCCACATGTGCTGTGAGCTGATTGGCTTGTGGTGACCCTGGTACTTATCATGTACTGGGCTTGCAGAACCTCCCTTGAACTCTGCAAAACAGAGGTTTTATCTCTGCTCCACAACCCAAGGCTGTTCCCAATGATTAAACACCTCCTTGTGGGGCCACTATCTATACCCTCCACCCACTCAGGCTAAAGCCAACGAACGACCCATTAGTGAACAATACGAGCACCAACTGTAAATCCTGCTGTAGCTCAGTATGTCATCTAAGGTGATCATACTGTACATTATCTGTATGCATGGGAGGTACACGGGAAAACAAGAAATGTTTCTTTAAAGCTTCTAAAAAAGTTTTAATGTTGATATAAGCCAAGGGTCAGGTATGTATCTCAGGTCAACATGAGATGACATGCTCCTTTTCACCCGCACACACTCCAATGTATCATATAATACCCATTTTCCTTCTCCTGGGTGAACCAATATTTAAACCTAGTTTACTACCAATCCCGGATGTTATAACATTTACATTTGCATTTATTTATTTAGAAGACCATTTCGTCTTACAAGTAAGGCAGATAATGCATCACAAACATACAGCTGTCACCTTGTGTACAGGTGCTGTTAGTTTCCGATGTCTGACAACAAATGCAAAATACTCATAGTAGCAAGAACTGTGGTGCACAAAAAACCCTAATATCACCCAAGACCCTAATATCAATGAAGATATACAAACAACCCCAAGAGTATCTAACAAGTGCTAAATACTATAACGTAGGCCTCTTCTGAGCCCCAAAGTTAGCCCTGTGCTCATTGTCTCTTTCCACTTTGTTTTCTCCCCTTCTTATTTAACCCATAACCTCAAATAGATTCCTTGATCTTTTGTCCAGTTCAGCTCCCACATGTATCTGTTCATCTTCTCTACTGAGGAAAAACTCACTGCATGTAAAAATGGGTTGAATATGGAGTAATAAGAGGAATCAGGGACCCAGCTGCTGGACATAGAAAGTTGTGAGTAGGCCAGTACAAACCAGTGTCCCCACAGACCAGAGACCTATATCGCGAAGAAGGATTTTTTGCTTAGCCGGATAACTTGTCCAATTTAAGGTAGTCTTGGCTAAATGTAAGCGAAGAAGATAAAGTTCTTACAAACTAGGGTACCTTAAATCTGACAAGTTATCCAGCTCAGCGAGAAATCCGGTTTCCTGTTTCAGGCCCGGATCATAACAGAATGTGGAGCCATTCTATAGGTCAGTGTTTCCCAGTCTGGTTCTTAGGGACCCACAGTCAGTTCATGTTTTTGCTCCCTCTGAACTGCCTGCCAGACAGTCCACATTTTTTCTCCCTCCCAGTTCTTGGTAACAGTTTGTAGTCGGTGGGTCCCTGAGGACTGGATTGGGAAACACCGTCATAGGTGATCCAGTTGATAATCTGTTGATTCAAGGCTAGGTAGTCCTGCCAACACTAACTGCTCCACCTTGTGGCAAGCAGAGGGAAATGCAGACTCTGACCAGATTGAGTAAGCTTGCATTCCACCATGGAATAGAAAAGTATACAGGAGTAGCTCCACTTATCCTTTTCATTAAAAAAAAACATTAATTCTAGGGACCATTCTTATCCAGTCTGCTTAGTGAACTGCCACATCACTTGTAATATGCCATCTGAACCAACAGCGTACAACTTTTATCTATACTATATATTGTTCTTAGAGACGGCCAAAACATACTATTGTCATTCAGAGTTGGAAATATATTTATTATTCATTATTTTTTCCTACATTTACTGGCTTTCTGTATTAAATAATCTACTTATGTAATTGCATACAAACACTTATATTTTTACCATAAAATAAATATACTTGTGTCATTATACAAGCAGGAGCATACAAGGATTCTTTGGTTTCTGCATATGCCATCTCACTCTCTGACGTAAGTGCAGCTTGGGGGGAGGGGTGAGAGCACAGGGTCAGCTATGCATCTGGTGCCCCTGAGTTTCTTTTATTTTGGGGGGGGGGTGGTGGTGGTGATGGGGCAGGGAGAGTTAAGGGCCTTGCTCAAGGGCTCAACAGTGATATAAATGTTCTGGCAGTCATGGGATTCAAACTGCTAACCTTCAGGACACAGACTCTTAACCTACATAGGCACACACTGGCCCAGATTAGCCATTTGGGCAAATTTCCCAGTACATTCTCGGTGGGCGCCAAGCAGCCCCCCTGAAGTCCCACTCATGAATGTCTTTTGACAAGTTAATTTGATTTAATATCTAATATCTTTAATACGATTGTTTATTGTTCTTTTGATATGGCACTCATTATAAAGCCTGTCACATTTCCATGTGTTAGATACATTTCTGAATTTTGTGAGACACCATGTCGAAATCATGTGTGCAGTTGCCCAGGGGCACTCACTACTCTTTATCTGACCTTGGCCACATAGCATTACTTGCTGAATAAGTTGTATCTTAGTTCAATGATAGGTACAGAAGCATAGCTTCTCCTGCCTCAGGTGCAATCCCTTAACTATCTGCACATTGTATTAAGGGGCAATGGTCCCATTTGCTTGAGAAATGTTGAGGTATGTTATTTTTAGTGATTTCAGATCTTTCTGATGTAGCACATTTTTACATGTTACACCAGTCGTTTTTAATTAGGAAGCAGCCCTTGCAGTACGCTTGGCTTGTGGGAATTTTACTTACACAATAATGTTCTGAGGCCAGAATGAAAAATGATTGATTCAGACAGATAACCAATCTGATTGTAGAGGAGGTAGATCCAAGCAACTAGAGTAGGTGGGATCAAGACATCTGACTGGTTGGTCCAGTCTCCTCTAGTTGCTTGAATTCACCTTTTTGACAATCTGTTTGGTTAGCTCTCATTTTTTCTTTCTATCCTCAGAAAATTTTTGATGTAAGGTAAACTCTCATGAGCGTATGCTTAAGCCTGCTTGTTTCTTCCCCAGAAGCACGTTTGCTGTATGTCACAGTCCATTCAGGCAGTTCTGCTGTGATCCAGAGCCTTCATTCAAGTTATCCAATGAACACTTCGGGTGGGAGGATTCACAGGGACGCACTGATCGCAGCAGGGGAGCATGGGGGGGTGGGGGCTATGCTTCCTGCTCGAAGGGCCGGTAGGGGGGTTCTGTGAGAGGATGCAGGAAGTGTTGGGCGTATGAGCATGTGTGTGCATTTTGGATATTGGATAGAAATTCTTTCTTTGTTCTTAGCAGCCAGAATACACTGCCAGTTCCCCCAGGTAGACAGATAACAGTAGTCCTACATATCCCCTACTTCAAAACGTATTGCCTCTTTTCTTCAAGGCAGGACATTTTTCAGTCAAGAGGCCAGAAGAGACAACAAATTCCAAACAAACGGTAACTGTGGGAAGAAGCAGGATATCTGAACATGTGGAGCACCGACCGTGTGATCTCCTGTCAGATGAACACAAATCTAGGAATTTCCCAACATATGTTTCCCTTTAGCGCTGGAGGCTGGAGTGAGCTGAGCTGTCCTGAAACACCACTGGTCTTCATCCTGTGAGTTTTCCAACCCATAAGAGGATGGCATCACTTACTTGACAGACCAATTGAATCTCAGACCTTGAAGCCCTCTCCCTTATTGCAACCTTTTCATTGGTCAATGTAAGCTTATACCATGGCACTGTTGAATTCTCAAATCTTATTGGCCAGAATTTTCTATAACTGCCCACAAAGTGCTGGCCAGGTGAATCACAGCAGTAAATCAATCCACTACTAAAATATTTCATTCGAACTAAGCTGAGATCTACTTAAACGTCCAGACATAGAACACAATTAATGGAAACTGCCTTAATTCTACGTGGCATTGATTCAACACAGTGCTGAAAGCATTCTTTAGAAATGTTGGCCCATACTGATAGGATAGCATCTTGCAGTTGATGGAGATTTGTGGGAT
>JABFDZ020000022.1:1173272-1183878 GCA_019775955.2 Pollimyrus isidori
GCCAGATGCCCTGTGCTATTTATTTGTTATATATAATTCTATTGTATAAATTTTTTTTTTGTTTCACTTAGGTTGTACAAGATTCATTCATGACTAGCTGAATAGCGCGGCCAAAGAAAGTTCCACAAACTTTAGACGCACATATAAATCTTGTGATTTGAGGATACTGCTTTAAATAAAGATGCCTAATGTAACTTAAGTGCTCAGCTGAAGATTTCAGATTCCAACTCAGTCATTTCCAGTAAGACAAATGCATTCCATCTGTCGCCAGGCCAATGCAGTTCGCGCTCTCACTGGAAGGATACAATATCGGGTTTCCACTTTGTTTGGTTTCAGTATGGGACAGTTTTATCTGCACATTACTATATCATAATTCCTAATTTGTGTAGCAGTTGCTTTATTCGAGCACACGGAGCAAGCGTGCCATAATGTACACGGGAGGGCACTAAGTGTGATGCGTGCGCGCCGGGAGCCCAGCCTGACTGCCATGTCCTGTGGAGGTTCCAGTATTTCCGTGTATCCGGATGGCGCACCTGCTGCCTATAGATCTAAATGCGGACGGCAGTGCGTGCATTCTCACCAGCCTTCATTAGGCAAAGCGTTTAGACTGTTGATTTGCCGGTATAGTGGAGGATGGCTCTCTGCGGAAACATTGCCTTTTATTTGTCTTCAAATCCAATTACTCAGAATAGGCTCTGAGGGTCATATCAGCGAGGATCGTTCAATGACTGCTATAGCTATGCGTTCTGTGACCTAGAAGCGGTGAGGGAAATATATTAGGACAGGGCAAGTACTTTTAGAAAATAAATAAATAAATAGGTAAACACATATGTTATGAAAAAAATGCGTTGACAGCAGAGGGCGCTCTAAGATAAGAATTTCCCTGTGGTACAGAAAAAATATAGGCCTAGAAGTAATTCTCACGCTAAAGACTTTTGTGTATTACTCTATTGGATTTCTTCTGTCGCATAACCCGCATAACCATTTGCACACCATATGTTGTTCCAAATTCCATAAATGGCAAACATTATTTATTAGGCACATTGGAATTCATTTTAAAAAATGAAAGAAAAGAGCGTCTTTCCAGACTACTTTAAATAGGCCTAAAGGGTTGTTTTAATGTAAAAATGTTAAATAACGTTAAAAGCCTGGAATATATTAAGTGAAACAAACGGTACGAAAAAAACCTCAAATTTGTCAATGAACTGTTAGTTAAATATACATTAACAGTGATGGAAGAGAGAATATGGACACGCGGTAGGTGAAGACCACCAGTTGACTCCCTAATCTAGTGTGTACCGGATTTTTTTTTACTGTAAATCACCTACTTTATTAAATTAACTTTAAAAATGATTGTGTTTCGAGTTCGATCAAGAAACCGCAGTTTTCTAACTGAAAACGCAGCTGGGCCTTCATATTTAACAAGCGGATTATTAATTATACTGAAATGCTACCATTTAATTATCATTGTTCGTAGACTTCGTGCAGCTCACGTATAATTCAGAGAAGATTGTTATATTGTTAAAATATTACAAAATAAGTAGGTTAAGATATTTCAAAAGTATAGTAGGCCTACGTAATTTCACACGTAGAAGCTAGTGAGAAGTGCATAGGAATTTTGAATTTATCTAATAATCTATACCCCATACTTGATAACATTGTAAATTAAAACGTCGTTATATTTTAACAATAACCTCACCGTCATCATAAAAAGAATCAGGTGTCTGATTGAATGCCCCAAGGTACCATTTTAATCTTCCAGACGTTTTTCCTATAAATAGGCCTATGACAGGATACATCTGACTGCCATTCAAAATGTTAAAGCTATGCATAATATAAAATATGAAGTATTAAAAACAGCTTTCTTGGATTTGTGCTAATAGTTTTACTAATCATTTCAGTCACCAAATCCTGATTTTTTCTGATTGCTTTCCACGCGGGTGCTTTCATTCATTAAAGTAAAATTATAAATGTAAATGTCTCAATACACATATCTCCCCTTTTTGTAAAAGCTCAATCATCCATATTGTCTTAATATTTTCAGACCGAAACTCATTTCAAATTATCACTATTCAAGTAAATGAATGTCCCAGATGGGATTTATTCAATTTATCCGGATTATTGATTCAAATGAACCAGGAAACGTATATAAATTTAATACGCTGTTTAATTTTATTTTTTACTTTACTTTTATTATGTAAGCGTGTTATACCATAAAACATGCAAGAGACCAACATAACGCCAATATATGTCTAAGCACTTCCAGGCAGTATTGCGTGCTTCAGCACTAAAATGAAAATGCCCTTTAAATGCTTTCATTGTGCCGATCTGTTGGTCTGCGCCCGTATTTGCTGGAGCTCATATGGTGGTTTAGTGTGGGACAATCGGTTTAGCCCCAGTCACCGCAGTTCGTGGGCCCAGAGCCGAGTCTGCGTGTGTCTTCATGTGGGCCTGACTGTTTCGCCCTGGGTGCTCCAGTCCTCTGATAAAATCAGAAGAATCACTCCAGATTACGTCGATTGCTTTAAGTTACTTTGTAGTGCCCAAGAACGGGGCGGCGTCTTCTGCCGCTTTTCTGTCGGATCGGCTCCTGATCCGGATCGTAGAGGATTAGCAGTTACTGAAAATAAAATGGATGAAAACGAAATGGCTGGAAATCGTGTAACACCAAACGAACACGAGGACGAAGACCAATTTCATTTCAAATTTAATATATGATATCCTTTCAGGGCAAAAAGGTGACACTCGTTATCACAAAACTATTTAATGATTTTATTATTATTATTATTATACGATTTCTGATCGTGCTGTATAATTAGCAGCATAGGAGCCAAACTTTTCTGCTCTGCTCAGTTCAGACAAAACATAATGCGTTTTTCGGAGTTATACGAAACGTATCACAAAAGACCGTTCCATGCATGTCCAACTTCACAGAAAATATTCTTGTGTGTATTTTTAAACTGCCGTATTTTTTAACACCGCTGACCGATAGGGGTCAGCCTTTCTCCGTGCAGTATATAAACGCCTGCAGCCACAGATCTTCCAAACCTCTCCGTAATTTTAGTTGACCGAAAATTATTGCGCGCGCCTGTAGTGCGTTCTCAAAAAAAGTCGAAAAAATGATATGGTAATTATTCTTCTATAGCCAGGCACCAAGGCCCGTAAAAGCCGTTGTGCCACACCAGGAGACGTGCGGTGGCTGTCAAAACAAAGACCTGGCACTCGGTTTGGATGCAGGGCTGAGGGCTGTTCCTTGCGAAAGCCAATTACACCCACAGCCCTCTGTGTGGTCCTAATGATCCCAATTACCGCTCACATGATCAAAGCACCCACTCTCAGCAGTCTCTGACTGGCACACTTAGCAGACACTACAATGCCATTCCCCGAAGGATCATGTCATATAAAAAAAGGCTCTAGGAAGAAAAAAAAAATCAAAATTTGCGGTCCATGGTGCCCCAAAATGGTCACATCACCTCATAACAATGAACTGAGATCAGCAATTCATAGTAGTTAAATGAAGCTTAAAAAATGAGAAGCAAAATGCATGTGAAAACTCCATCCCTGTGTTCCAAAAAATGCTTTATTTCTTGTGTAAACTTTCGGTTGCTGCTTGTTGCCTCTGGTTATGAGAAGCAGCAGAGTTATTGGCTGCCCCATTGCCCTCTGAGATAATATAAACGTGACCAAACACCGTCAGGAGAAATGCTTTGTACTGCAATATAACAGCACGTCAACCCCTGCACATGGCTGCAGAGGTCTCTGGGTCTCGTAAAAAGGTGCTGCGGGGCAAAGAGATGGCGAATCTGCCGCAGATGAGACGAGCTGGCGAGACCCATTCAGGTTTGTTTCTGTTTAAGCTTGGCTAAGTTTACTCAAGTTACTGTAGGTTTTAGCAACGAAAACTTGTCATCGGTTCAGACGAGCAACAATAAATGTTTATGTAGGGGAATAAATTTGTGATGCAAATGGAGAAAAGCAAAACATACCAGACAAAGGTGATCAAACAAGCACTGGTGCTGACGGCTCATTCCAGACACTGGACATCATCTGTGTTGTCATCTATACAGGCGACCATCTCCAGCACCTGTGAGGGTGTACAGCTTATGTCCTGAGGCCTAGGACAGAGTACAGGTTGCTGGCTTTTGGGGTGACTAATAGTTAGTCGGCCTCATTTCTGGGTTTACCACTTCCATGAAAACACCTAGAACAATTTAAAAAGTTCAGTTGGATTGTTATTGATGACATTGCAAATCACAAATGACTAGTTCTGCGTCCATTTATCCAGCAGAATCAGTCACAGCAGACTATATATTCAACATTGCAGGCATAAGCTGACTGGACTGTAATGTCTAAAAGAAAAAAAATGACTTGGCAGTAAAACAGCGCGTCAGCATTCTGAGCAGACAGGCCGAACACATGAAGAGCGACTGTCCATGCAGGCCTCCGCACAGCAGTGTGACACGAGCTTCCATCTGAACCTGGGCCCTCTCATTGGCCTGCATTTCTCAGGTGGCGACATCATCCTCTGCTGATAGAGAAACATTGTTCTGTCAGCCTGCTAAATAATTCCTGAATGGATAGAAGAGCTACATTTTCAATTATTAACGTGTTTTGACAGTACTGTCTGTTATAGGTACTTCCTTCCCCATTCTTAAGTCGCATATTCTAATTTCATCTAGATGGGAACAGGCACAATAAATGGGAAAATGGGTGAGTTCACATATATAGTATTTCTCCAAAACAAGGCTTTGTTTAAATAACATGGGAAATGGAAACAGAGTTTCTCCTTTCGGTTTTTCTAAGCCCATCATTAGTGATGCCGCTGCAGTTCTGTCACCTGACGCACACAACGATCGTTATGAAAGGAGACTTATTTTTTCGAATCCACGAACATCTTAAGAACGTTCCAACCAGAGGCCTTGTTTCAATGGGGCGTGGTTGCGGACGAGGACACTGATGCGATCCGGGATCAGCAGCCTCGGGGTGGTCCGTCACTGTGTTCATGATGTGCCCGCCCTGTAAATGCTTGTGTGTCCCTGAACCTATTGTCAGAATGTGTAAAATCACAATCCAGCCTGTGTATTACCCCCCGCCCCAACCTCGTTTTCCTGCTGCCCTGTACTAAGGAGCGTGTGAGGGCCCCAATTCATTTGGGCGCGATCCGCCAGTATAATGCTGGAATAGATGCTTGAGGATATTAAGAGTGACAGCGCATAAACCGGAGTGCGTCCCACATGGTGCCTGCTGTGTCACCATTCGTGCTGCGTGGCGTCAAAGCAGCCAGCTCCTCACCTCAGCCCGGAGGGGCGGCGTCGCACCTTCCGGAAGGAGTGGCGTTTAGTGCCTCAATGACGTACGGAGAGCTCAGCGCTCATAACCGCTGCGTAACCACACCAGCCCACTGCTGTCTGACCCCACTGGCAGCAGCTCTGAGAAAAATCACATTTGCAATCTTCAGCATGTGGGGAATTTGACATGACAGAGCTACAAATCATCCAGTAACGTATGTTGTTCCTCATCCTGAACCTATGATACAATAAATTTGGCTACATCCCCAAACAAGTACAACAGTACAAAAAGGATCCGAGTTCCTCCGTACTCCAAAGCGTGGAATGCTCTACCTTTTAGGAAAACAATACATTATTTATCCATTTATATTATGTCATGTCTTGTTAAACAACAAAAGCTCTCTAAGGGGAAGTATCCCAGTTTGCAGATTTACACCCTCAGATTTGGGTCAGAATATCACCATCACAGATCAACCTCTAGGGTCTTCAACCAGGGGGTCCTGCTTTGGGCTCTAGCCTCCATGCTTGGGGCTCGCAGACACTGAGGGAGCAGGGCTAAAAGGTCCATGGTGTTCAGCAATTAGAGGATCTTAATAAGACTCACCTCCCACTTGTATCTTTTGCAGGCTCTGTGCGATGACCATGAAGCAGGCTGCTCACACGAGCTATACCAATGTCTATCAACCAATTAATATTGTACGTCAGCCATTCAGCACCTGCTGAAGATGGCATCTGTCTCAGGGACAGATGGTTTAAACTACACACTCAGGCAGCCTTTGCTTCTGTTCAATTGTAATGAATTGCCTCATAATCTATTCTATCTCTGTGCCATTAGCCAGCTTTGAACATCCACTAATATGAGCGGAGGCCTCATTTTCCAGAGTTTTAATCGCATAAAATAGTGGGCGCCTAATTCGGCAAATTAAATGGGCCTTGATTACCGGAGCAGGGATTTAATATATCATGGAAAATTAGGTAGATTTTGATAAATTACTCATTCCACTAAATGCTTTACAAACGCATATAAAGGAGAAGAAACGGTTGGAAAAGCTGTGGAAATTGGCCTGTGTTATGGTGAGAGGTGCCAGAGACAAGAAGGCCAATGATAGCAGAGGATGTTTCTGTGGACAGTGGTGTGGATAGGCCTGCTGTAGGGGTCGGTGTGTGTAGGCCTGCTGTAGGGGTCGGTGTGTGTAGGCCTGCTGTAGGGGTCGGTGTGTGTAGGCCTGCTGTAGGGGTGTTGCCATGTTACCTCTCAAAACCCAACCCGCTATCACTGGCTTTCTCGCAGTTTCCACTTAATGTGATGGCTCCTCAAAGCCGCCACGTTTCACTGATAGCGAAGCATGGCCTGTTTCCTCAGAGGACAAAACTTACCGTCTGCCATGGGGGCGGGCACACACGTCGGTGTTAGCCTACCCAGGTAGGCAGGAGGGGTGTAATTATGTCTCCATGATGTAGACTGAGCATAGGAATATCCATAAGGTAAACAGTGGGGTCGTCTGAAAGGATGCTGGACTCCGAAAACAATGTTTCTCTGTGTAGTCAGTCTGGAAGCAGTTTATGGTGAACCACAGTGCATTCTCTGACTGGCTAACCAGTGTCCAGCCCTGCTCCCTTTAACTCAGCGTGACTTTAAGCTGTAGCACAGTTTATGGTCCTGTGATTCACGGGATGAGGGATCCCACATTGACCAGCATGGAAATGGGACACGCAGCGGTTCTGTTGCTGGCCATCAACTGTCATCGGGACACCATCAGTTCCCAGAAAATTACAGGACAATGGCAGGAAAGCATCACAAAATTCAGAAGTGCAACATTCAGTCATTTGTAGCCATTACTTAAAAAAACAAGACATTTTTATAAAAAAGCATAATTAATAAATCTACAAAGAAACAACGAACTGTTTTAAAATTACTCCTGTTTTGGACCATTTAAATTACACAGGCATCAGTTAAATTAGAGGGGTATCTTTTTTTCTTTCTGCAACCATGTTACATAAATGGTCCTGTTTCATGTCAGTGACTCATGCTTTAAACTTACAGTACATTTGATATCTCACAATGATCCCCAGTAAATGTCAGGGTCCCTCTTTCCATCCACCACTGTATTGTGCAGTTATTTAATTGGTAAAAATTGCTCTCATCAAAGGAGAAGTATGTGATTTTAATGTGCATAAAATGGACATTAGCATTTTAAAGAGGCAGATTAACACATTAATCCAGACAATTTCATCTACAACTTCACCACAGTGTGGGATTCTTAATGGATCTTAACTGGCTTTCCGTTTAACGCGATGGTTAGGCATGACGTGGGACTCAGGAAAACATGAGGGTTTTATTAAGATGTACAGATGTTCACACGGCACATTACACATAATGGCTATGAAATTTCATGTGAGCACATTAAAGGCTGTGGCTCTGTGTGGATTAATTAAAATTAAGATTTTTAAAAGGCAAAATAAAAGGGAATTTTAAAACGAGACAACTTAAAATACTGCACGGCTATTTAAATCTCCCTTAGAACAAGGACTGAGTTTGTCCCACAAGTATCCTTTCTTTCTCTTTCTCCTATCACAAACAGACACACACAGATGGTAGACTGACTGCTAGCTCATGACCAGTTACTTATAAGGAGTCTCCCGACTTGCATGTGAAGGTAGTAGCTCTCTCTGAATGGAGCAGAGTGCCTTGAGGGCCTCCACAGTGACAGTCAGGCTGCCCACCGTTACACTGCTGTCATGCACATCCACAACTGCAGGGGGCAAGAGAAGCGAAGTCAGATGGAGGTTACGAATGTACTCCGGCCCAAGGCCGGATCCTCACTGTTGACTGGATAATTACAGGATGGATGTCCCCACCAGGAGCAAATAAGAGCTGCAGGCTCCCACGGGAGGGTGGGGGTGTGTGGTGTTGCGGTGTGTTTGGGGGGTTGATTATGTGCACACAACATAATCAACAGCGTCACGGTAGGGTCAATTTGAGGGTTACTCTATCTTTAAACATATAGTTAGTAATAATTTATGTCCATGTTGTCATTGTGTCCATTTTAGTGTAAGCCTTCTCAAGATTAATCAGTGTTTTTGGGGGTGATGTCATACTAACACTCACCGTCCAGTGTGGCATCTACCAGGTCGCGCTGCTGCTCCAAGATGCCGCCGATCCTGACGAAGGCCATGCCTACATCCTCACACTCCTGGTCCTGCTGCTCCTCAGGGGGGTCGCTCACCACCATGAACTTGATGCTGGAATGTCACCGGCGGCACTTTCAGCAGAACCCTGTCTATACTATGGCTCTGAGGATCTGCTGTTTGAACAACTGTGTGAAGCGTCGATAGAGGGTATGTAATGGGGACACTTTCCTTTGAACACGTCCCCTTTGACGGATCGAGTGACAAAAAATTCTGCAACATGGCTGATTTTAGTCGGAGAAACTGAACAAATGATTATCTGTTTACATTAAAGGCAGTTGGATTCGACAAGTATCTTTACAACCTACCAAAGGACCAGTGGATCGCGGACCAGCAATTGGGTTTCCTAACATATTTTGTAGAAACTTTAAAAGTTATCTTTTATCTCTTACCATTAAGCCCCTCTCCCAAGGGTACAACAGCTTGCCTTCTGAGACCTGCCGCCCTTCACTAGAGCCTTACATGCCATGGGCCACCATCTGACCAGGAAAGCACACACACCATAGACCCAAAGATGAAAAGCTCAGGGAGTCTCCGGCTTCTGACACTTTCACAGTTGGCAGGAATTTCGTTCCACCACAGCAGCGTTCCTCTGATCAGAACGCCAAAGATGACAAGCACTACCTACTGGTGTGAACAACAGAGCCTCCGCTGACAGAACTCCCCGGTACCAGTGGTACACAACATCTTCCACAATGTCCCAAGAAAAAGAAAACCTGAATCCATTAAGCGCTGACTCACGTGAGCTGACCTCTAGCTCTCTATCTGCCCCCTTCTGCATAATGACAGCGATGCGCTGGGCCTGATTCTCATTTTGTCTTGTCAGATAGCCAGCTGTGCGGACCAAAGAATTCACCGCGGTGTGCTTCTCAAAGGCTTTGACCCAACTTCCAAAGACACTCTATGTTCGCGAGCTGTCAAACGCCCAACCTTGTGATGGGAATCTAAATTCCAACATGTTGGACAAAGAGGAATATGGTTTTGCACAACACTGGGACTCAACATGAGGAACTTGGAAATATCGAACATACCTTATGATTATCAAAGGCCTCTACTTGCAGTGCAGTCCTAACACAATCCTGTTCACTCGAGAATGACAAGAGATCGCAACCATTGCAGTAACAGTGAAGAATTAAGTTCTGATCGCAAAGCTGTATTCCTTGATCAGATTATAGAATCCTTAAGACTTGGTAGCTGAAATAGGTTTGAATTGAAACTCCTTCAGAACAAAAAATCTCATCAAATTCAGGTGTAGTTTGAAAACAACAACAGTGCTACTGATGCCATTTTCTGGCAGCTAGATTCCCCCCTGGTGGCATTTTCACACCTGTCAAGAATGCACTTAATGGGCAGTTAAACAAAACTTACAAATGGCCAAATGGAGGCGTAACTGATGGAATTGACTTTGTAGGGTTGCCCAGCCCTGACCTCTGAAGGTTGCTGTCCCGGGGCTTTAAGGTAACTTTTAATTAATAGGACAGCGGGTGTCACGACAGCTTGAGGTCAAGTCCCAATGTGACACCGCTGTTGTCCACTTGAGTGAGGTAGTTCACTTTCTTCATCAGCTGTATGGAATCAGTATGGAAATGCGTACTGTGCAGCCTGATAATTCACTAATCAATATTTAATTATTAATTGCACCTAAAATGCCAATAGCCTCTGAGCAAAGTAAATGTCAAATTTAAAATATGCTGAAACCAGCCAGGGAAATCAGTTTAAGCAGAGTCCGAAAGGTCCTGTTACCAAGAGGTGGCTAGCAGTACTGAGCCAAGAGATGGGAGAGATCCTCAGGAGGGGGGGGGGCATGGAGGGCTTTGGGTGGTGTCCTGCCGACTTGGACCGGAAGCCTCCTATTACAGACCAGACAGGTGGTGGGTGAACATCCACGTCGACATTCTGACGTGCTGCTACTTACCTCTCCAGCTGCCTGGCGTCCCCCCGGATCGCCGAACGCAGGAGGTCCCGTCTCGCCTTGTTATTCTCTGCGTCCACGTGAATCACTGTCAGGACGAATGGCCTGGTCACTCACTGTGCACGGTGTGACATTTCAAAGCATTTACAAAGACTGGGGGGGGGGGGGGGGGGGGGGGGGGGGGGGGGGGGGGGGGGGGGGGGGGGGGGGGGGGGGG
>JABFDZ020000022.1:1192660-1253481 GCA_019775955.2 Pollimyrus isidori
TCAGGCCCTGACATATAATAGACAGGGGATACCTCAGGCCCTGACACATAATAGAGAGGGGATACCTCAGGCCCTGAAACATAATAGACAGGGGATACCTCAGGCCCTGACATATAATACACAGGGGATACCTCAGGCCCTGACACATAATAGAGAGGGGATACCTCAGGCCCTGACACATAATAGAGAGGGGATACTTCAGGCCCTGACACATAATAGACAGTGGATACCTCAGGCCCTGAAACATAATACACAGTGGATATCTCAGGCCCTGAAACATAATAGACAGGAGATACTTCAGAGGATATCTCAGGTCCTGAATCATAATACACACGTAATACACAGGGGACACCTCAGGTTATACCTCAGGCCTTGACAACTAACAGATTAATAAAAGCTGCTTACACAAAATTTACCATCCTACTTTTGCATATGTGGTAAGGTACAGGGTATTTCTCAATACCAAGAATGCAAAGATTATACTTGAGGTGCAATGAATCTTGGAACTGATCTTGTTTGACGATGATGTAACTGAAGCATCCTTAATATTTGGGGCAGGGCAAGAATGACATCCAGGGATTTTTACCATCCTCCGTATTTCTGTCTACAGCAATGGAAGATGATATAAAACAGGCACATGAGAACACAATTACGGACATGTATGCATACTGTGAAACCCCCCCAGACTGACCTACTTCCCTGTCAAAATGTATGCTGAAGGACTATTTTGATTTGTAACAAAAACAGAATATGGCGCAGGGGTCGATAGAGTGTTTTCATGTATTTGAGCATTCTGCCAGAGGAAGGAAGAAAAGATAGATAGAAAAAATAATACCTCAAAGTGAAGGAATCACCTGCTAAATGCATAGGTGTTCATGATCGCTACCTTGGTCTAGTGCAGGGAGCTCCTCTAAAATGTCCGCCTCCTGGGAGGTGGAGGTAGAGCTGGCAGTGGCCAGCTGCCCCTCAGAAACATACGATTCTTCCTCATCCTCCTCTTCAGTGCCCCTGTGTGACTCGGTGTCCTCAAGGTCAACCAGAAGTAGGAACTTATCAGTACAGACTTTTACAGCTGCATTACTATGATGGCAGTAAAACAATTCTGAGGAAGGCAGAAAAGATAAAATGCATGCATAACCTAACCTACATCAAGAGGAACTACAATGACGCCATTAGAATGGGTGTAAATAGGAAAACACTGCTGTTGTGCAGTTAGGTTGATGTTTAAATCTGAAGTTCTAGATTTAAGAAAATGGGCACTACTCACTGTTTAGAGAATTACAAATCAAGAACTGCGTGATTATAATTACATGCCTTTCATCTTTTGTCCCTCAGAATTGCTGATGAAATCAGAAACGTATCAAAGTCTTGAATGTTAAAGCACCTTGTGCAGCGAGTTGACGCCCAGGGTCTTGTGTGCAGATGTACCCTCTGCAGAAGCGGGAGGACACTGCTCTGGCACCTTTTTCACAGGAACAAACAGAAGAGTACATTTCCATTTCCCATGCCTTAAGAACGTAATTCTGCCATTTAAATTATATTTTATTTTTTTACCACGGGTGGTTATGTTGACATTCTTTACTTCTGAAGTACTTCTGAAGCGAACAAACAACTGAATCCCTCGCTTGCGTCAGTCTGCGCGTCCAAACCACAAGAAGCCCGCCGAGGGTACAGTGCCAACTGCTGCCCAGGGCAAAGCCTCTCATGATGAATAAGTCGAGAAGCGTCGACAATATGCAGAATGGAGGGCTTTCCTTTTTATGAAAGCTGAAGCAGCTGTTAATGTAACCCAATCATGGCACTGCATTTTTGTGGGGTTCAAGATAATAAAAGCAAAACTAACAACATAACTTCACAAAAGGGTTTAATAGCGCGGAAAGATCTTTTTGGTCTGTAACTCTATTACTGAAGTGTCACTGTACAGAAAAACAATACAACTCGTTCTTGAGGCTCAGTGGTCTTACTATGCACTCAGCCGGCGTGTCATTCATGAAGGACACTTTCTTCCCGCTCAGCTTCTCCTTCAACGAAGTCTGCTGTCTTGGCTGAGGGGCCACTGCCTGTGGAAGTAAAACAGGGTCCATTTCCAGGTCAAATCAGCGTGGAGCTTATCCGCTCAAGCCAAACATCAGCATTGACCTTCTAAACCCGTGTTGCTGTTTGTGTAACAAACAAAATAGACATACAGAGTATAGTTACTCATTTTTTTTATAATTTTCAATCACATATTCATTAAACAGGTATAACCAAGCTCTTCCATCCAAAATGGCCAGAAAAAATCAGTTCAGATGTTGAGTGCTACTTGTGCAGCAGTTAAATCAATTAAGTAGTAAGTAGTAAAAAGAAAAGTCATGCATCTCTCCAAAAACTGCTCCAAAACTGCTAACACCTGTACCTGGACATTCACTGGAAGCTCAGTCTAGCTGCACTAATGCCTAGTTGACTCCTTCACAGATGTATCTTTGCAATGTGGCTCATTTGTATATCGCTTTGAACGAAAATGTCTGCTAAAAGTACATATATTTTAAGATGCGTGTGTTTTAACTCTGCCCTTGTTCATCCACCTCAATTGCTCCTTTCACATCTGCAGGGGCAGAGGACTGTATGTCCTTGGCCCATGGTGAAAAGCCGGGAGTCCGATGAGGGTGTGTAAGCTGACAGGGCCCCTTACCTCCGGGCCAGATGGAGTCGGGGGACGGGGCGCACCGCTCCTCTCCTCCATGGCGATCAATTTCTCTGGAGTCTCTTTGGCGAAGAACGTGGGTACAGAGACACCGGGGGGAGGGCAGTACGAGCGTCTCCACTCCAGGGTCACATGGATGGTTCCGCTGGGCTGGCCGCTGGGAGCTGTCAGCTCGAATGTGCCTGCAGACGGGGCGGCAGGCAGAGAGGTTGGCAGCTGCAGACTGCAGCACAGCGAGCCGGTACTGACCCTGAGGAGGGTCACCTCAGAAAGCCAGCCACCAAAACCAGAGAGTCAGCAGCAATTAGAAGGGATCATAGCAGCAGGACCACAAATGTCTCAGTGACCAATCTCCCCAGAAATGGGGAATTTATATCAATGCACCCATATAGATTTGCCTGTAGCTAGATGTGCTGAGTGGAGGATGGGTTCTGACCTCACAACTTTCTGTTGGCAATCACTTAGTGCTATCACCTTACTATTGTACGTGATTATGGGGTTGGATAATATGCCCTAAAAATTATACAACAATATTTTCACAGTATCAATATTTATCGCGATCTTATAACATTCATACATAGAAAACAGCAAAAAATGACAGGTGGTGTTTTTGATTATGATGAACAAATTGTTTTACTCACAGTTAGGGTGCACGTGACAGGTATAATGATAAATTGCGACATCAATCTCATGCATTGATGTAATTTGTTTAAAAACAGTGCATCATAACAGCTAATTATGCAAGAAAAGTTGTTTTGGCTTCACAGTGATACAATATTAAAACTGATGACAATATGAATGTTTATAACAAAGATATGATATTGTATCAATATACACCTCCAGTCAAAAGTTTTTGCACACAACAGGTTTTTTTTTAACCACTTTTCCATTTATTTCATAAACCGCAGACTTTTTTCCCCAGTTTAAGCATTGGAAAGTTGAGTGAACAACTATAAATGAAAATGTAAGTCAAATAAAACAAGTTTCCTTTATAACATGGAAAGAGTATGTAACAGTGCATGTCTGATATCCTATTAACTGGCTGTGTGGTGACGGCAGAGTCAAATTCTAGGCTGTCCTTTAACTTTAAATGCACTAGTAGACCGTTTCCTCCCATGAGACAGCACAGTGTATACCGTCCCTAGTAGAAAGAACGCCTCAAACTTTCTCTGCTGTTATGACTGCGAGAGGAGGTTACTTTGATGAATCAAAGATATGACATTCTCTTTCTAATAAAGGTACTAAAATGGTGAACATGCTGTATATTAGTTAGCAAAGAATAAGGAGGGTATCTAGTAAACGTTAAGTGAGTAACATGCAAATGAGGAAAATCTCAGTGTGCAAAACCTTTTGACTGGCAGTGTAACGCCCATCCCTATGTGATTATCCCTAAGAGTTGATTGATTCCATAACTTGATCTTGACCATCTGAGGTTTTCATTATGACTTACTACATCCTCTGCCTCAAGTTTTCATACATCGCTGTAGTTCAGCAGGGTCTAGTCAATGGATCCATCAACCTGCTCTCTGGTTCCTAACAGTCAGGGTTGCATTCCTTTCAGCTAAAGTGATATTCATTTTGATCTTGGCGAGATTTTCCACAAAAGACATTAACCTGTTATGCTTTTATTATGGGCCAAAGATATGAGAGGTACTTTGGCCTTTCCAAGGTAAAGATGGTTCTCTGGCTCCAGGTCATCCAGCACATAAACCTGCAGGTCTTCAGTCCGTAGATAGCGGTCCAGATCTCCATCCATGGGCAGGGAAAAGACCATATGATCGTCAAACTGGGGGTGGCTGCTAGCCGGCAGGATGTGAGTGTCATGGTCTGGGAAGTGAAAAAGCTTGTAGACCACATAGGGGCTGGGCTGGGTGGTGGGCTGCCGGGCTTTCAAGTTGCTGCAGCGGTGCACCGTGATATGGAGCTCGTTAAGATTGCTATCCTCGGGCGCCATGGAGGGAACTTTCCCTTTTGCTAAGGCCTGGGGATAAGAGCCAGGGAAAGGGAGCAGTATGTGAGAAGCCCGGATCTAACCACCAGCCCGAAAATGCTGACAGCTGACCGCTAGCCACTAGTTCGGGAACTGCATGACTCAACGCCACACCTGCTGGGATTGCTGCTCCCCCCAGTGGCCAGAGGTGAGGTAGCCCAGGGCCTTCAAACGCTCTTGGTACAAGCGGGCAGCCTGCTCCATTGGAAGCCTGAGTTGAAGCCAATACTCCAGCGTGCCAAAGGACTGGACCTCTGCCCCCACTCCTGGTAATAAATATCAAAGCAGACAACCTTCAGTGCTACTGCTCTCCACAGGTACCCTAACTGGCACAGTCACCGGGCATTACCACATCTGCTCACTGTTCATAAGCAGTAACATCTCCCGCGTGAATATTGACACCCAAGCATCGCTTCTTCCTTGTTACTTGCTACTTTGTTTATGTCAAACCAACCTCCAGCTGCTGGGTTTATACATTTTGCTCCTTGTTTGTTTTCATCTCTGATCATGGAAAGCCGGTCAAATGAGTCGAGTGAACACCAAAGCAGTGTTGCCATGTCCCACTGCCAAACCAAACCGCTGAGACTTAAGGCGCAGGGAGGTTTCCCTTGTAAAACACATACTGGCTGGCAACTCGGGTATTTCAAGACTCAAACCTTACGAGCTTAATGTTCTCACAGGGAAAGGCTGGAGTTACAGCTGTGGCTAGTGTTCACAGGCTAACAGTCCCTACACACAGCACACTGGCTGAAGGAGTTAAACACACCATCGGGCAGGAAGGGGCAGGGAGCTCAGCTTAGATACTTCATTGCTGCAAAGGCAAAAAGCTAGCAGCACAAATAGTCATTATTATATACACATGCAGTAATAAAAATAATAATAATAATAAATAACAATAATAACAATAAGCAGTCAAATAATATATTATTTAATTTAAGGTATAAGACAGAAAATCATGCACTTTAAGTTAGATATGTTTTTCCATGTTTAGGCACACTGGGCTTGGTAATGATGTAACTGTAAATAAACTCAATTTTACCTGGTTTCCTGTACATGAAATGATAAGCAATACAAGTGAAAGTACAGGATTCCCCTCTATCAAGGCCCAGACACTGGTGATATCACTGGAAAATCAAAGGCACACTTTTGTTACAGACCAACTTTGTCTGTTGAAAGCCATTATTTACATTTTTCATTTTCTGAAAAGCCAAACAAAAATTGCCTAACAAACAGATCAGGTTAGATCAACTAGCAGCAGTGAACCTCAGCACAGTGTGTAATGCGATCTCTCAGTCGCCTCTTCACAGGTGCAGGCGATGGGTGGAGCGACGTGCTCATCCGCGTGACCACAGGAAACATGTGGCTGGCGTCCCACACTCACCGGTCAGAGGCACGCTGCCGAACACCCTGCCCTCGCGCTCCAGGATCCGGTGCAGCCGAAGCTGGCAGGCGGCCACCGTGCTGAAGTCTGTGCCGCTGGCCAGCTGCAGCTCCAGTGTGACGGCGCCAGTCTGGAGGTAGCGCAGGAACGCATCGTCCATGCACACCGTGTAGCGGGACGTGAAGTTGAAGGCCGGCTGCGGACCCTGAGCCACCGCGGTCGCCTGCAGCTCGAAGTCGTAGAAAGCGTATGTGCAGAAGGTGGACGGCTCTGGGTCGGCCAGCGTCTCCAGAGCCCCTGGTGAGAGCTGCACCCTGCTGATGTGGATCTCAAGCAGGTTCTCTCCTCGCTCCAGGTGCAGGGTCTCCTCAAGTTCTGCCTCCGCATCCTGCTCTGCGATCTCGGCCCTGAGCGTGTGTGCTTTGGTGCCGTACGCGATGTCCTTCAGCTGAGCTGGAGAAACATTGCCAATCAAAACCAAGCAAACAGACTGATTCAGAGAAACTGAATTTCACACTTAGTTTTATACTATTATTTTGACATGATGAATTACTGGCTGACACGTGTCCTTCTGTGATAAGCATGAAGATCGATAAACATGAAATGTAAATTCTGTGAACAAACAAAAGAGCGAGCATGTAATTTACTGAACATGGCAGGACAGCCTGACTATAGCAGAGCTTACACCGGCTGAATACTGGAGTTGGTAATAGTAGTAGGCCACAGAGATCAAACCGAAGCAATATGGAAGAATTAAGAAAAACCCCAAATCGCAGAATGATCCACCTTACAGGTTTATCTTTAGTGAATTTGGAAGACTACTGCAAAAATGGTTGAAAATAAATATCATATTTTTCATAATGACTTGTGCTGCTCAGGGTCATGGGTAGGGGTTTCTGGAGCCTATCCCCGACAGCGTGAAGCACAAGCCTGTGGTACATCCAGGATACACACGTCCTCACACACTACAGGCAATTCAGAGACTCCAGTGAGCCTGAATACATGTCTTCGGGGTACTGGAAAACCCACACGGCACAGGGAGAACAAATTCCACACACACAGAGTGGAGGTGGGAACCGAACCCACAACCCTGGAAGTGCTTCCCACTGAGCCACAGCCATGCATCAGGAGGGAAAAATGTCAGTCAACCATCAGGTTGTTCCTACATTATAGAGAGGTTTCCTCAATGGTACAGGACTGAGAGAGGAGGGGTGAGGCGCAGGGTTGAGCACCAAAATAATGATCAACAAATGTGTGTTGCACTGATCAAAGATTAAACCCAAAATAAACAGGGCCCAATGTTCTGCGAATAAATATGTCTCTGTGCCTTTGATACCTTCCAGCTTCCTGACTCTGGCTGCTCTCGTGTCAAGCAGCTGGGCCAGTCGATCGAGTTTCAGCTCGTGTTCCATTTTAATGTCTTCCATCTTGCGGGTCACAATTTCCACCTCTGTCTAAAAGGTAGAAAAAAAAATGGCAGATGGCGACGGTGCTGTGAGCAGGACCACGGGAGAGAGGGTGCCAGGTAACGAACGAGGCGCCTTTTCTGTGACGGCTGATGTAATTCCAAAAGACTGCGACTAACTGATAGCAGCCAACAGTGCAGCTAATACCCATCAGCTCGAATGAAAGGAAAAGGAAAAACCAACGCAGGAAGCATGGCAAAGTAAGCCTGACGAATCCAGGAAACACGTGCAGACCAAAGCTCTGCTTCTGTAACTGTTTTGGTAAGCAACCAGCCGTCAGGTCCTGCTGACATATGCAGGAAAGCTCCCACAGGAACCCACAGACCAAGGGGCCCCCTGCGCAGCCGGACGCTGTCAAGCAGCTTCAGCTAACGGCCTCCTCCCTGCTGGCTCCTAACTGGAAACACGGCGGAGGGCCGATCCCACTTCTCTGTGGCTGGTACTTCGATGGTGCCGGGAGTCACGTAACAGGCTGTAGATTTCACCAGTCTCTCCTGAATTCTGTGCTGTGAACTGCATCCATGAGCACAGTCGCTTTGCTTAACATCCCTGTGCGCCTGCAGCCCCCAAATCACCTTGAATGCGGCTGAAAATTTCTTGCTGCAAATCTTTTGCTATTACTAGGAGACACACTCGCCATTCTCCCTGGAATTAAGTCTAGGGCTGCTTCTTGCTGTTGTGTAAATCATCACACTGACAATCAGATATATCAGGTACTCTCTCCTCTTGCCTCTAACCTTCTGCATACTGCGTATCTAGCTTTTGGACCTGTTATAAGACTGCAGATACCTGTTACCTCCACACTGAACAATTCACATGTTTTATCTCCTCTTGCTTAGCAAGATGTAATGGATGTAATGAGCTCATCCCCTCCCACAGATATTAACGTATGAGCATCCCGCTGGCTGAGTTAAGTGATCAGTCCTGATGTCAGTGTTCCAGGCTACCCAGAGTAAGAGCCCTAGTGGCCCACGCAGCAGGCCCTGTGCTACCTGGTAGTCCCTGTTGATCTTGTGTTGCAGGATGAGCATGCTGCGCGTCTTCTCCAGCTCCTGCACTGTCTCGGCATGCGCGGCCTGCAGCTCCGCCAGCGAGCGGCCCAGGTCTCTCTGCGCGTCCTGCTCCACCTGCTGTAGGAAGCTCAGCTCCCCATTCCGCTGGCTCTTACGAGCCTGTTGGACAACGGTGTAGGCATTAACCTGCCGCGGTCTACGTTGTTTACACAACATAGACTGCGAGGCATAGGCACGTAGGAGCACTTACTAAAACCACTTTAAATCATATATCACACATTGGGTGAATTACGCCACTGCCTTTTCGGTTTCCCTGAGTTAAACCTGAGCACTCGAGTTCTCATATTTTAACGTCCACACCAAAACTCAGTCAAATTCTGTCAAGCTCTACATAGATTGCAGACGTACTTTAGAGGAATATAATTATGTGAGTAGTTTTGCATTTCCACAAATATGAGAACAGTAAATGTTTAAACAAAAAATAATCTATTATAAAGCTTATGTAAAATGGAACAAGTCTGGCCCCTGAAATGGAAGGCCCCCTGCAACCAGGACAGACACTTTCAGAAATAACGATTACTGTCACAGTATCTACAGGGGTCCTTCATTCTGGCCTGCCCACATTACGTAGTCGCTAAGGAGCTTAAATAACAAATAGCCTCCCAATGTTTTATCTGCGCAAACCTTGTGCCATGCTTGATATTTTTCCAGGCTTCCCTCATGAGCAATCAGAAAAAAAGACTTTCAAATAAATCAAACAAAAATGCTTTGCCTGAAATAACACTAATGTTTTCCAAAAACACGGAAGCCGCGTACCATCTTACTAAGCTGACATCTGCACATGTGTAGCACCCGGCAATTGAGGGCACATAGTAGTGATGCAAATTCCTCTCATTCCAAGGTGTAAAGGTTTAGGAGAGAGTCTCCAAAAGAGATGGACTCCAAAGCACTTACCTTTATAAGCAACAACGCTTCGCTGAGCTCAGCAATGTCAGTGTTACTCTCCTGAAATTAAACATGGTGAGTAAAGACTGAGTGTCTCTTCATGTGAAAAATGAAATTCTGGCACATTACACCAACTCCTGGAATATCATAAATACCTAAATGTCAGCACAGCTCTGTCAGTCTCTCCAACTTTTTATAACACTCCTTTAAACATTAAAATGACTCACAAAGGCAAATAAATAAATTCAGAAATGGATAATTAAATAAATGTAGGTTAAACTACAATCACAGCTGTATGTTTTTTACCTTGGAAAAGAACTTAACACGATCTTTCATTTCATCCACCTGCTGTTTCTGCTCAAGAAATCGAAGCTGGAGTTCCTGATTCTCCTGCGACAGCCGTTCATTTTGCTCTGAAATAAACACACCAGGTAACAGCCAGCATGTTTACGGCCGTGGGTGCCTCTCTTAGCATCTCTCTGATGTTTGATAGAAAGCATTTGCTTTCTAACACCAAGAACAGATTAGTTCCCCATTTTTGCTCATCAACTGGGTCATTTCTGGAGAAGCATCAACAAGCATGAGTGTCATTTTGGCAAACATGCAGGCTGTCAATGTGAAACATCGTTACCAGTGGGTATCTGGGCCATGGATGGACTCTGACCTTAACGGGGGCCAGAAAATCATATTAATCCCAAACCGCCTTAGTATGTACAGAAAATTAACTCTGGCTCAATAAATTACCGATAATAAACACTCTTTTCTCTTCAGAATATTTTCTCTAACACCAAGGTGTGTGGAGCATATTTATAATTTTAGACAGCCATGTGTTTCTAATTCAACATTTTCAAACAGAAATTGCAAAACCAATAACAAACAGACTTAATGTATGGACCAGACCATTATACTCACTGAAAACATCACAGGGTATTATAGTATACAAGACTCCTGACACAGAATCCAGAATAATACCATGGCTGACTTAAATTTGAGAGCAATATGGCCTGACTCTTCAGCATTATGGCAAAAAGTGTTAAATAAAAAAGCAAGATATGGAGCTGGATTTGAAATATAGAAGGCTGTTTAAACTGGCATTTAACGTTGAGATTTGTCTCAGATAGAGAAGTACCACAAAACATCATAATGGAGCGCAGGAAAAAAAAATTATAACTCTTACAAAGCACTGTGAACATACACTGACAATAAATGTAAAATATCTTTTTCATGGTCTTGCCCAACCAAACAAATCTTTTCTCCATCTGGCATTCCCAAAATAAACTACAGCACTGCAGTAGTGTGGTTCCCACAAATCTATGATTGTGTGTTTTCATAAAGGCTGACCATGAAACGTCGCCTGAGAAAATTAGCAAGCAGAGAAAAAGCGAGAAAATGGGAGGCTGGACAGAGTGTAAAACCATGAGTGAATTCACGAGTGGGACAAGCCTGACAAGACAGCAGGATAAACAACTGGGTATTGATTTGAAGCAGAAATCAAGACACAGGTTCCATGACAACACACTCATCTACGTGTAACTTCCTGAAGAATATCTCTGGCCATTTCAGCCCACGCCAGTCAATCTACGAAAGATTTATGGAAACCAGCCTTACTTTGGTTAGCCTGGTATGGCATTTGCTTGACCACTTGACCTCAACAGTTTATTTAACCTAAATGAACAAGCTCTTGTTGTTGACAGACAGGAATAAGAATCAAACACTAGTTATTCTCGCCAGACCACATCACAGAAAAAGAAATTCTGAGTATAGCGACGATAAACTTTGCGGCAAGGATGTGATTGGGACTGCTGGATTTTTGTTATTTAACCTCTTTGTTCTGTGTAGCATAGCCCATAAAATACATCGAGGCTGATAGCTGCAGTGCCTCCCTGCTGCCAGCTCCATCACTCGATTCCAGCTCGCTTACGGTGGCTGTGATTGTTGGACTGAGTACTCTGAAAACAAGGGCTTTAGGATACAAAAAAAGCAACAGTAGACATTTACGGGAAGTTCTTGTCTCAGGACACTTCCTGCAACAGCAGAACCGTCCGTCCTACCCAGACGCCAGAAAAGCATCATATTGCTCCAGGTGGGAGCATGAATATCTACCGGAGGTGTGGCCAGCTGCCTAATGCTGTATTATGGGAGGTATGGCGTTACATGACCAGAACTGGGGAAGCGGGAGTAATCACCGCGCTCTAGTTTGATCTTGTCCAGGATCTCATTCTTGTCGGCGAGGTCAGACTTGAGGGCCATCTCGAGCTGCACGATCTGCAGCTTCAACTGCTGCTCCCGGGTCTTCAACTGCTGCTCCCGGGTCACGTCAAAGGCGCTGCGGGAACCGGCGGACAGGGTTAAACACACACACAGGTAATGGAGACACATGTGGCGCGAGACTATTGGAAGCTATCGAAGCTGGAGTCATAATTTGGGATAGGGGTGTGGATGGGGGTGGGGGGGGGGCTTCTTGTGGCTCAGGAACCACTGTCATCATGTCTAAAGAATTAGGCAAACAAATGCTGGTCTGCTGCCGCTGCGACCAAGGCGCCTCGCTCAGGCTGCGGTTAGGGAACATGAAAGCTCTGTGGGACAGGCACGACGACTGGCCTTAATTTCAAGCTTCGTAGCCAAGGATTCTGGCGGGGGAACAAAACTGTGGGATGGGGGGGGGTGTATGGAATTCAGTTACATATCCCAGCAGGGAGTGCAGGTCCAAACAAACCCAAGCAAACAGGCTGCTGACAAAACCATTGCTGGGCACGCCCCCCCGAGGCAAGGGAGGGGGCAGCCTCCCATGTGACCCCTGGGAAGCATGTAGGGTGGCAGCGGGTGAGACAGCTGGAGTGGGGGCAGCAGACGCTCACACACATGCACCCGGGCCGACTGGCAGCCTGGTAATTGGCTAGCCTGCCCTGCCATACAAGCAAAGCAGACTCTGTCTTTCTGAGTGCAGCCAATTAAACTGTTAAATTTAATGTCTATTGTTACGATGTTACACATGAGTCAGCATAAGAGAGCTTGGATAGCAGATGAGAAGGAATTTAATTGTTAGCAGGGACTGTAAAGATTGTGCTAAACATAAAAAGCAAATTCATCATTTATTGTGTCATTTAAATCAGGTTCTGTTCATTTTCTGGAACGCTAAGGAGGTCTACCATATTTAACAGCATTGAAAACGAAGCAGGCATCTGATTCCACATGCAAACCCAGACCCCCTCACCTGCTGAATAGTTTATCGCAATTTTCCTTGAGCAAATCTCGCTCCTTCTCCAGATCAAGGATGCGTTCTTGAAGCTGCAGATTTTGAGAAGCGGAGATCAATTTGGATCACCACATCTTGTTCTTGCTATAAGTACCGCACTTGTCACGTTTCATCGAATTGCATTCATTCAGAGATTTCCCATAATGCTTTTCATCTCCAAACTGTGCAAATACCGCTAACAATCTAGGAAGATCAACATGGTTTGCAAACTACAGTTTACATAGGAGCACCCCCTGGAGAGTCTAGCTAGGATACACACTCGTTACCTAGCCCTAATTCAGGCTCAATTGGAAGGAGGGCAGCCATCTTAAAGCAGAGAAATCACATGCTGCGAGACCCCAGCCAGTGTGTCACCTCCTCAGCGCGGTGCTGTGCCAACGTGCTGGCATGCAGCTGGTTCTCCAGGCCGCGACTCCGCAGCTGCTCCTCCTTCAGCTGACTGCTGAGCTCCTCCACCTGGGCCATCATTGCATCATGGCTGACATTCAGGATCCTCTGGTTCTGTGTAAAAGCGGCGCAGAAGCAGCGTCATGGATTTCAATAGCAATGACAGTAAAAACAATGGGGGAAAATGGTGAAATGTAAAAATGACATTTTTCCATTACTTTATGCACAGCTCATACAGAACAAATAAGTAATCAAAGTTTAAGAGTATATGTTCCCAACTGTCCGAGAGAACAATTGTCAGAGGTTGCTACTTTCGTTACTCTTCATCAGCAAAAACAAATCTGTGCTCTGCACAAACCTTAACAAGAAGGGAACATGTCTAGTATTTCATCTGGACCTATTTCATTCTCAATTATTCTTTCTAAGTTACACTTAGGACAAAGAGCTAAGCAGATTATACTGCAACCCAGCATGGCTGGTCCCTGCGGTGCCAAGGTACACCAGCAGGAGGCAGCATTGAACTAGAGATTGTGGGAATACAAATATGTGTGTGTGCGTGTGTGTGTGCATGTGGCTTTTGGCCAAACATCTGAGTGGGAATGGCAACCCTTGCCACTACAGTGAAGTACCTGGTTTGTCTACCTCAGGACCAGAGCAGATCAAGATGCCAGGGGACAAAGAGGTGGTCATCTGTGACAAAGTACGAGTCATTACTCGGACCTCAACTTCATTGGCTTTCATTGGCTTGTCTCTGACACTCTTCGAATCTCTTTTTAACCTGAGGCATACTGAAAGTACTGTTGACTTTACATTGCCCTTAGTCTCATTGGGACCAACATTCCCAGAGAGTAAAATCAACTGGGATATGATCAACGAGACACATCAATACTATCAATGCAGTAGTGAAGGGGAATATCGATACAGAGTTTATTCGTTTAAAACAAATAGGATGACCTTTCCAGTAGCTTTCCCAGCAAATCAAGTTCATACTTGGGAGAAAATTAAATATTCTCGATTACCCAAAATATCTGAGGAATCAAATATGAAGGAAAAAGCACATCACAGTCTTTATGGTTTAGTAGTTTTCAGGACCATAATCAAATTATTTTGACTGTAAATGACTGATAATAATGCATATTACCAAATTCTCAAGAGTGCAGAAAAAAAGCTTCATTTATATGAATGACTAAATTTTAAAATGGAATGATGAAGTAACTGAAGATTAATTTAACATGGAATGAAATACCTCTAAATGGACACACAACAAGACTTCTCCATAAACGGCAGAAAAATGTATAATGGAAAAGACAGCAGAAGTCTAAAATTTCAGACAAGCACCAAGACAAAATGTCATTTTGAAAAAAAGACCCTGCCTACAATCCAGATAAGAGTGCTGCATGAGTAAATGGCCCAAAATACATCTGCAAATCTGCCTCTCTTAAAATATACATGCATGTCAGTTAGACTCTGTAATTTCATATCAGCAATTAGAACACACTGTTCTAGCCAAGACTATCCATCAGCTAGCCTTGGTAACCACAAAAGCACAAGATGCACTCCTCACATGCTCTTCACACCCTCACATCTACCAACCAACGCTGCCTGAAGACCATCAGTCAGAACTCCATAAAATAAACAAATGCTTAGATAAACGTTATGCACTCAAAACTTATACATCTGTGTTGATGCATTTTAAATTAGAAGTTATTTTGTTTTTTTTTTTAAACTTGATTTATGAAGCCCAGATTGCAGTCAGATGTGAAAAAGGTCAGGAATGGTCCAACCTTCTAATGCTTTGCAAATCTTCAGTAATCGTGCTTATCAACAATTTACTATATACAAAATAGATTTGGGGTAATAATGACAGGGCCCGTGTATATATCTGGCAAGATAATCACAATAATGTTTTATCTTAAAAGCTTTTTGGTCTTAATCATGTTTGGTCAACGCCCCCTTCTGTTAAAAACCATAAAAAGTGAAATGCTTAGGAGTTAAATGACATTTGTTTGATTAATCATACTACCACTAATCAGTTATTATTTAAAAAGCTATATTACTGTACAATGACTATGATACCAGAAGTGTTATTTCAAAGAACTTCCAGTCTTAATGTTTTTAAACACCACCTGCTTGTGAGTATCAAAGGGCAAAATGTGCTATTTTTGTTCTGGTTCAGGAAATGCTGCAACTTTATTTGAAGTCTCTGTAAGTAAATGAATTAATGTGAACATTCTAGGGACTGCTGTGAAGGCACATTTTAAAAGGTGGATACTTCAGAAGCTGACAATCTGCTCACCTCCTGGAGCTGAAGAAATCGACCCTCCAGAGCCATGAATGCATTGCCTTTTTCAGCCAGCTGTTTCTGCATTTTGATCATCTCCACATTGTCCTTAACGGCTGACCTGCAGAGATCAGAGCAGCATCAGGTAAAACTGAACGCCTGATCGTCACGTCCAGCATGGGCAGAGCAGCTATTAAGTCAGTCATTCTCTTCCTGGGTTGCTGATATACATGTTCAATTCTCTTGCAAAAATGTTAGCCTTGGAAAAATAAGCCATGAACCTGGAAAACACTTGGGGGAAAAAAAAAAATTATTTTAAAAAGTTCTACTATAAACAAAAATGTTTTTACAATAAAATGGTTTGACAAAATGAAGGATTTAAAAATAAACTATGGATACAGACCCAGTTAAGAGGAAAAAAGCATTCATGAATATTTAAAACTTTATTTGTATGAATATTTGACCACAACGTCAAGCTAACTAACAATATATGACCACCGGCTACCCTTTTTGATTGCCACCGAGCACATTATTTCAGCCATAAATGAAAACAAACAACCGCCACAAAAAAATGAGAGAATAAACAATTTCTGATAAAAACCACATATGCAATGAAACATACTTCTACTGAAAGTAGATAGGATACTGAATGAGGGGAGAAACTCCTTGAGAACCAGGGAAAAAGGCCAGTAATCTGCATTCAGTTCAGATATCAGGCTTCCAAACCACAGAACATCTGTATGCCAGCTGAGCGTCAAGCCTTTCCATCGACATGCTTTCGGATATCAAAAGACCAGAGGATGCTTTGGCACTAACCGGATGGTTGTCCTTTCGCAAAAGACAAATAAGCACGAAAACCCGGGAAGGCGTCCAAGAGCTGCATTTGGCACGACGCTGAAAATGGGATCTTGGCTCCCCAACATGTCATCAACAAGCATTAAAAAGCTGTGGTGAGTTAAGATGGCGGCACTGTCAAGACGAGCCCCGTTGAAGCGCTGAGCGCTAAACGCAGCCTTGCGCTTTTATTAATTTGGCTCGGTGCTGCAGAAAAGCACAATGCTATTTGCGAAACCACTTGATGACAATAAAGTAATTTAAGATTGCTCTGCTGTAGAAGAGTGAAGTCGTGCAAAGCATTATCGTACTAGGTGTGTGGTACCAAAGTAGAGTCATAGCCATGTTGGACAGCATGCCGATATTTTAACTTCACTTTGTTCTAAGGAACCATAAAGGCAGGACATGGAAAACATTATTTATTGGTCCTTGTTCACTTTAGGAAAGGCAGTTTACCCTGAAAGGCCAGGAATAGTTTTACTGACACATTCTCTACTCGGCACCATTACTGCTATAAGGTTCACTGAGATTAATTCTCATCTTTAGCATGAATGGGACTGAAAATAATCCAAATATTCATATGAACCACCACTCAACCAATTAAACGCTACTCAGCACCACTGTTTCAATAGGAAAAGGCCTTCAGTATGCTGAAATCATAGGAGCACACTGTGACTACCTCTACATGATAAAAATACAAGTTTATCCAGAACGGGAAAATGTTGAAATTGTATATAAATACAGTGGCAAGTATATAACATGACATCAACAAAAGAAGAACTGTCCATCCAACTAACATCATTAGTGGATCTGTACTGGCTGTGCAGTGAAGGGAAGAAATAATTTTGCCTAGGAAGTCAATGAAAGACTCAAATGAAACATTCAACTTCAAAGTGTTTGCAGCTGACGATTGTGATTTGTACATTTTAAACAGTCTGCTTTTACAGTTATTGCTCACCCCATTTAAACTTTATTAATGCTACACCTTGGGGATAATTGGGAGGAGCAGCAAGAAAAATAGCCCATAAACACTCATGGCACACCGACTGCGGAGGAGGTCAGATGGTGCCGTCATGCTCTTTTCTGTCAGCATATGTGTTGTATAAAGTAAACGTCAGCATTAAACTGGTCATTTCCTTCCTGAGATGGGGGGGGGGGGGGTTCCCCACAGTAACGTGCAGATGTGGGGTGTGGCCACTTTCAGGGGGAGTGGCCAGTTACCTCTGCTCATTGGTCTGCAGCTCTCTGAGAAGCTGCAGCTGCTCCTCAGATTCCCTCTCCTTCCTCCTCAGCTGTTCCCTCAGCATCTCAGCACAGCGGTCCATCTCCTCAGTGTGTGCCTTCTGAGCCTCGATCTCGCTCTCCCTGCCGCCGCACGTAGCACATCAATAAGACAATATCACTCCCCACGTTTTCGGTTCCGGATTTCCAGGCAGGAATACTGACAGCGTTTACTTGACATGGTATAAATAAATCATATGAACAGAATGACTGCTGAGTGTAGCATCAACTTGAGCTTCTTTCTATATATGCAATCTAGAGGAAACGCAAAAAGATTTCATACCTACTTGTAAAGTAATAAAAACACAACAGGTCACTAATTATTCATCGAGCATCGCATTATGTAGCGCGTTTACGATACACACAGATTACGGATCTCGGCCCTGGCGTCGTCCAGCAGACTATGGCCGTATCGCGGAAGCAGGTTCTGGGTTGCCTTAACATTCATATCCACGGTCCGATGGCCTGGGAACAAAGACAAATAATGCACATATAATTGGAATTGCTCCACTGATGGATGCAAAAAATAAAAGTCTTCTGATCAGATTGTGGGACCTAGACAGAAAATCTTTTATTAGGAATCAGCAGGTAAAGCACATTGACTGAAGAGTGTAAAACAAATACTATCGAAAAACACTTCAGATTCAACCTCAATCGTTTTTCAACTGAGCATGTCACTATAAATTTTTTTTTTATAAATTATAAATTTGAAAATAAGGCAGATCTCTTACTATTTTTGCCAACCTATTCCTTGTTATTCCTTCCAAAAGCTGCACTGAAATTATCCATTGAAACGCAACAATTTTTCAGCATTCTTCAGCTACAAGATTGGTCAACTTCACCCTCAATTTTCTCAAAAAAAAAACACAAAACCTAAACTAGGTACTAAAATAAATCTTGAAAAACAAAGTTCATAGTAAATTCCCAGAATCAAAATGAAGTGAAGCCAGAATCAACCCACCATGGAAATGAAAGTGAGGTCCCCATCCAACAGGTCAGGGGGACCCAACAGGAAAATCTCAAAAACCAAATTAAATATAATGTCTTCATTTGGTATCAAAACTAACACGGGCAAATTTTCTTTTCTTTTTTTTACCTAGCAGTATCTATTTTTTTTCTAAATGTGCATCAAAGGAAGTTCAGACATCCTTCTCTTTTTCTTCTATGTTCTATATTTGTTCATTTTTCTCACTGACAAGAAGCTTTAAGTCTAACTTTGTGCTTTGAAGGTTATTTTGCTGAATTGAGTAAAATCATTGACACCTGCCAAAAGAAAGCATGATAAATGGAATTTCAGGTACGACCCTTAAGAATAAATCAAGTTCCCTTTACACTGGCATCATAAATAATGTACACTCAGTGGGCACTTTATTAGGTACAGCTGCTCGTTAACACAAACAGCCTGATCCTGGAAACAGGGAACCATGCAGCTGCAACTGAATACACACTGCAAGCTGACGGGCTCAAGAGGGTCACTAACTGTTTGGCTAAGAATTAGAACAGCTAAGGCTCCTAATCTAAGTGATTTTGGGTGTGGTTTTATTGTCTGGGCCAGGGGTGGCGGTTCCAGCATCTCAGAAACATCTGCCTTCCTGGGATTTTCACAATATTACAGTGTCTAGAGTTTACAAAAAAATGGCGTGAAGAGTTAAAAAAACAATAAAACGTCCAACCAACAGCCCCATACTGTGTGGATTTCATGAAGGAGAAAAATCCCTCAACTGACTGTTGGTGGGACGCACCTCTGCTGTGCGGCCGCAGCCCGGTGTTAATGCGAGGCTGGATGTGCTGATATGGGCCGTGTCGAGAGCCTGGGCCCTGGTGCTGCTGCTTGGCCGTGATGAGGCGCTGCTTCAGGCCCTCGTTTTGCCTTGTGAGCTCCCGCATCTTCTCTTGGAGCTCCTCCACCATCTCCTCCATCTCCACATCCCGGGCGGCCAGACGAGGGCCCTGGACCACCTGCCCCTCCCGCTTCCTGTCCTTCACCAGCCGGACCAGCTTGGTTGCCATCCTGCCCAGTGGGAGGGGGCAGAAGGAAAGGAGTGAGCGTGGGAGGTGGGGGGGGGCAGAGGGGGGAAAGTTAAAAGTTGGGGGAGTTGGAAGTTCCTTTCAAAGGAGACACACTATGAAGGCCGCAGTGTGAGTCTTGAACAATAAATTTCAGGTTTTGATACAACTAACATGGCTTGCGAGAAGCTCTTTCATGTTAATTGAAACCACTGGGCAGCAATCTGCTTTGCAGCACTGACAAATAACAGCTTCCTATGGTCTGCCGCTGAGGAGACTGCACAGGGGAAACACACACTCACTCCATATGCGTGTTCAGCTCCATTACAGTAATAGGAATATTTTATACTATACCCTACAGAACTGTAAAATAGCTATAGCCCAGAGTATAGTGGTGAGTATAGTGAGCATTGCAGAGAGGTAAAAAAAAATATTAAAATAATAATAATAATAAAAGGCAGTTGATAACTGCATATAAAAAATAATAAAACCATGGTCATAATGCAATATAAAGAAAATGTAACCCAATAGAATTTGATCAGCAAATTCATAAAGTTCATGCTAAAGGAGGTAAACGACCAAAGAGCGGCTTTTATATACAGTAAACAGGCTGTGATTTATTTGTGTAATGAAATGCAAAATGGTATTCTGGCACTGGGGTCTCTGCACCTGAATGCTGCCAGGCTTTATACATGCTGATTACAACACAGCACGCCCGCTTTCTTTATCCACTCCAGTGTCATCAGGAACATGGGGCTGAATGTGTAACATCAGTTGAGCTGGGGGGCCGCCCCCACCAGGAGCCCCAGCACGCATACAGAGTGCTCCTGACAGCTGGAGGCGAGGAAACATTGGCCCGTTTAAAGGGCGCGTGATCTGAAGCGCGGCAAGTGGCAGGTACCGCAGCTAACTTTGCATTTCGCGCTGCGGTTTGGTTCGTCTGCCTTGCTCTCCAGTTCACTTTTATGACTACACTGAGTCTGATCATACGTGAAGCCCTGATGACAAAAGAAACACTAGACAATGACGATAGACACAAAATGCTGGTAAAGGTGGAGTAAAAAACACTGGAGTGACAAAATGGCTAAGTTATTTTGTGCAAAATAAAAATAACAGCCACATAAGCAAAAAAGAAAATTACATATAGAATAAAAATGCCACATTTGTCTAATTTGAGACAAACTAAATAAAGAACGGATCACAATTATATACTGCTGTCAAAGCATGTGTATGAAAGCGACCGGAACCTCCTGATCTTGTCCTCCTGCTTGTGGATGTGTTGTTTGAGGAGGAGGCTCTCATCATGGAGGCGCAAGTAACGGTCCTCAAGCTCCTCGCGACTGATCCGGGAAATCCCTGCTGGGACAGCGGCCTGCCGTGGTCGGCCGTTTGGCACTGCCAACGATTCTGCTAACAGAAAGCCAGCATCTTAGTGATCACAGAATCCGCTGGACAACAGAGAGCAGCCCTCAGCTTCATTTAACTCAGGCGATAGTCTTGCTGCAGACTGACAACAATCTCTCTGCTCTTATAAAGAAATCATCACAGGTTTATTTGGCAACATAAGCTTTTAAAGCAAAAATGCACCTAAACAGTAGCAGCTTATTAACTCTGTTTACTGGCCCATGCTATACAGCCTACCTAACAGAAAAACAGTTTCCACTGTCTTTGCTTCCAAAAACAACAATGGGTCTGCATTCCCATATAACACTTGCATCTGGGGTTACTTTAGAAATACACCCCTCAACTGAAAAAGTAGGAAACTGAGGAAATGTAGGTTATAAATACAAAATCAAAAGAGACCCATTTATGGCAACAGGATGCTAAAGACAAAGAAATCTTTGAAAATAATCCCCCCCAAAAAAACTTTTACAAGACAGGTGAAAGGCACATGTGTCTTCAATCACGGTGTGTGGGTTCATTTGGGTCAGTTCTACCATAAAAAAGAGATGGCAAAAGGGAACAAATGAAGATATTGATCAAAGGCCGTAGCAGTAATAAATAGCAGGTGTTTCAAACCTTGTAGTCCTCCGACTGCAGTGTGGCTGAAGCTTATATCTTTCACAGGCATGTCTCCCGCTGTTTCATCAGCCAAAGTCGACATGGCTCAATCTGAAAAGAATGATGAGCATAACACATTTTACCACTGACCTGTAGACTGAGCAGCAAAAATGTGTCATATAAGCCTACAAAAGTTTTAGGGTAAAAAGTAACTCAATACACATATATGACCAGATATCAAATAAGCACATACTTTCGCAAGAAGCTGGATATATCTCAAATAAACTGACAAGTGACCTGTTTGAGAACAACTGTGGTAACATATATTTACATATAATACAATACTACTATTGACTTTTGCTGATTATTTTAAAAGATAACCAGCAATAAATTGTAAAGAAAACATTAACGTAAATTACAAATGATGCCTAATCATATAAACAATTCCATTTCTCCTCACTGTTTACAATGAACAAAGCAGGTAACCACATTTTTCTGTCACATTCTAATTTTTAGTGGAACTTGTAGCATGAAGGACTATCATATTCAATAAAAATGTATGTGAGAAAACACATTGTGTGTGACTTTACGCAGTTGGATATACAACTGTTGCAGGTAACAAGGCTTCAGTGGCTAAAGCACTACTTTGCAGATAGCTTGATATTTCAGATACCTAAATACAGTGTGAGGGTTTAAGTAAACCATCCATGTTTTTGTGCTAGAGCTCATGTTGATTTGTGAGGGCACAGGCTCTTAACAATCATTAAGTTTACAACAGAGTACCCACCTAAAATTATGCTATTTACCTGGACTGTCCTCCAGTGGTCCCTGTGTGTGTGTGTGTGTGTGTGCGTGTGTGTGTGTCCCAAATGAGAACGAGATGGGATACATGGAAGAAACACATTCCAGAGTACCTGCACTGGTACTTCTGTGAATGACGAAGGATATATTTTGGTGATGTGCAAGTGTAAACAGTGCAACATCAAACTCAAAAACATGGCTCAGTGGGCTAAGGTCCTGTGCCTGTGTGATCAGAAGGTTGCTGGTTCAAGCCTAGCTTCAGCACATCTATGGGGACTTGAGCAAGGTCCTTAACCCCCAGTTCCCTGGGTGCTGCTATAGGTGACTGCCCTTTGTGACCAGCTTGCTCTCGCCTACAGAGAGCAAGCTGAGGGAGGCATAAAGAGAATTTCCTATGGGAATTAATAAAATATCTGTTATTATTATAAAAATGATATTTAAAAGGCACTGGTAAAACCAATGGGACATCTCAAATTATCGACTGTAATGACTAACCTGTGGAGGGAAAAAAGAATACACAAAAACAGCCATGTATCACAGAACTATCTATAAATATCTGCCTAGACATTAATGAAAGAGTATACTAGATACATAACGTTGTTTCCAGTGTAAGCTGTTTTAACTATACAGTTTCATCAGGCAGTGAGAGGAACTAACTGGAATAAACAAATGAAATAAAATAACGATACTTTATTAATCCCCGTGGGTAAATTCTATTTTCACCTACCTACCCCAACTTGCTCTCCTAATTTGTAAAGCAGTTTCATTTTACCTTCTTGTGATCTTAAAGGAAATGTATTTACACCCCTCAAAACGTTTTGTAATTACTAATAATAGTATAATTTCCGTCTGTACATTATAGTCCTTGTCTGGAAATATTTTTCTATTTACTCATTTGTTTCTGAATGAAACGAACAGATACTTTGCAACAGAAAAAGCCATAAAATGGAAATTATATTATTACAATGTGTACACGCCGATTTTGTCTGTACAATTTCATAGCCTATTGAATAAATACCCATAGTTTACATAAATATACCGTAGGCGCCAAACAAAACAATGTAAAACAATTTAAAATAACGCAGAATAACAATCTACTGTTTATTTCACTGACACTTAAGATGAAGCTGTGTATATTTAAGACGAAAAATACCTGGGGCTATATCTGTGCTAAGTGATAACAAACTGCTAAACTACCAAAGAACTATAGCCGCTAATTTACAAATCCACTTTACTAACTACCTGCCTTAAATATACATCACGCAAGTTCGTTAACTAGCATGTTATGTAGATAGTACTGAAATTGCAGTAGGCACCGTAGGACAGTAGTTACATGATTTATTCTCCATAATGTTTATCCACAATAATGGTAACACAATGTTAAAACGAATACTAAACATGCTTATGTAAAAAGAGTTCTGTCAACATACTGTGTTCGCCATGCAGCCACTTAGCAAACTCTGCCCTTCTTACCTTTTTACAAACACACCAATTCATTCCACAGTGACTGTTGCTAACAAACAACTAGCCAATTTTCCGTTTGGAAAACCATTTTCCGGACAGAGCATTATGGGAAATGTAGTTTTACACCGCTCTTCTTGTGTGCGTTAATCTTTCCGCGGATTTCGGCGGGATGTACACCCTGCATGTTTTGCACCGTGCCGGGGAAAGCTATGCTACGTGATTGATTGACTAGCGTATATGGATTTGCAGACCAAGACCCAACTGTAGTGTCAAACCAAAAACTACTCGTCCCATGATAACCTGTCGTGAAATCGAGGCAATGTAACTCCAGGAACATGAAAAGGTCGGATAGCAGTGAGAGGGAGAAGAAAAGAAAGGTAGCTATTGTTATTGCTTTTAACATAGAAGGCTGCTTGGCATTTTTTGCAGATGTGGGTTTAAACTGATCGGTAATTAGGTAATAGGTCAATCTAGGCAGTTAGATGAACAATGAATGAATAATTCCAAATGTAGGTAAATGTAGCTAGCTAGCTAATCCCTTGTTCATGCGCCCCCCAAAATTAATAACGGTTTTTGTAGTTCTTCTGTAATTAGTGATATTTCACTTTCATTAAAGTATTTGTCAGGCAGTTTTCAAAATAACGAACAGTTCCAGTATGAGCTTGTAAGTATTGGGATCAGTAATTTAAGCAAAAAAACCCTGCATATTTCCCTCCTGTCGTTTTAACGCTTTATAGAATATAACCACTATTACTAGGGTTTTTTGGGGTCAGTGTAACGTAAATTGGGAGGTCTAAAGTTAAATATGTTGTCCTGCTATTCATGAGCATCCACTGTAAGAGACCGCGTAGCCCACTCGCGTTCGCGCACTCGCTGAATCCTATACGAGCAGCGGCGGTCGGTGACAGTGATGCTGAGGCATGTATGTCTCACTTACATGGTGTCGTCCTGCGTCTATTGCGTTCAGAGGGCAAAGCATCATGTATGCTCGCCTTAACTGTTCTCATGCACGAATCTAGTCAATACATTTGTGCGAATTGTTTTCCCCCCAATTTGTGTAGTTAATGGTTAGCTATTTATTCATATATTTTTTTAAAGTACCAAAAGCAGTGGAGAACTAACAGACACATTAGCTGGGAATTTTGCAGTAGTGTTGATAAAGTATACGCTACCGCTCTGCTAGTAAAACACAGCATTGAATACATTTAGTATTTGGGTCGAGTGTGTTGGGTGGATTTCAACATCATTAAATATGTTCGTCTATTTTTTTCCTTTGGGGTCAAGAGAAGTCTGGGGTGTTTTCTTGGAAGGAGATGTTGTAATGTTTCAGCTCAAAAAATTAACTTCCTCTGCCTGGAAAGTTGTGGAGGCACTGATTGCTATTCAATTAATTGACACTACCTAAGGTTTTTGCTTAGGAGTGACAATGCGGCGCCTTCCTTGTAACAGAAGTTAAGTCTGAAAATTGGTCTGTAAATTTCTGTAAACTTCAAATGTTGTTTCTTATCATTAAATTCATAAAAATAAATGGGAATGAAGCCTTAAACAGGACAGGTTAAAATATGTTGGTTCTACAGAGTTACCAGAAGCCATACTTTGTAAAGTGTATGTTTTTCCCTTCTTCCTGATTTTCAAAGCTGTCTGAAGTTTAATTTCTTAGTACACATTAAAATGGTTTGTGTTCCCCCCGGTAATTCGGTTAAATTAATGATCGGAGATGTTGGGTCTGATTGACTGCTTTTATATGTTTTGCCAGTTAATCAGCTTCCCATAAAATTTCCCTCTCCCTCGAATAAGTATGAACGTAAGAATTTATGAGAACTAATGCACTCATACTGTCCACTGTGTCAGAGCTAGTGTTTGGCTAGAGCTACAGTCCATTTCAGTGGCATCAGCAGGTTATTTGGTTCCCGATACTCTGTTTGTTTTAGTTACAATATAGGGAGTTGCCACTATTTATGGGTCAATAACTGTGGAAATACTGATGGCTGTTGACATAAAACACACTTAGGGTTTCATACTTGCAACATATGGGTCATGGGTAGAAAATTTACACCAGCGGCCTGAAAAGAATGGTAGTCTGCTCTCGACTTAATCAGACCCCTGCTGTTTCAAAACCAGCAGGAAAAATACTGCTGCGGCTGATGGTGTTGCCATTACACTAATAGCCCTGGCAAATGAAAAGGAACATTGAGACAGTGCTTTATTGTTAGGGGGAGCAATTTTTTTGCTGTATTAGTAATAGCCAGAGCAGCAAGTATTGATCAGCCCATCGTGCTGCTAATCCTTTATAAAATTGCTTATCACAAAGGAAGTGTCAGTTTCATCTGAAACTGGTGCCCTGGAGCTTCTCATGACCTGTTCAGAGAGGCCTCCTGGGCTCGTTGTACCACTGAGATGTAAGGCCATGTGAAGATGTTATCTAGAAGTTGTTTTTTTAGTCATCTAGATTGTCTTCTCCCTGTTGTGCCCCGTGTTACTTTTCCTGAATGCAGATTTGTTTCTGTAACTTTATCGTCCTGCCTTATGTTTCAGGTTTTATCTTCTGCAACTGAGCTGTGGTACATATAAGTCCGTCAGATTTCCATGTCGATTATCTGCTTGGCTCTGACTGACCATTAATAACGAGTCTTACTTACATTTGGTAAAGAGACCTACTATTTTTTCCTTGGTCTTTTATCCTCCCTGCCTTCAGCTAATAAAATAATTCACCGTAACTGAAACATTTATCTTTTACTCCCATAATTACCATTTCTTTGGTTAGAAAGATAAATAGATCGCCCTTCAGTGGGTTGTAACAGGTGAAACTAGGTATTGATCTAGATATTAGGTCATTTCTTTGCATGTTTCTGTCAATACCACATCAGAATTGTGGTTGCCTTTACAAATAGATGTGTTTTTGTTCTTGAATGTCAGTGCCATGCGAACTTGAAAAATTAATCAATAAATTAATTTGATGTTTTTAGTAATATTTAAAATGATGAAGCTTGTGGATGTGGGTAATAACTCGCCGTTTTTGTCTCATTCTTTCTCTACAATTATTTGTCTGCACACCGTCTATATGCAGTGACAGAGTTAGCAGTACATGTGATTACCTTATAACTCCTCTGAAAGGTTAGTACGCTGTTTATATCAATTTGTTTTTCATTTGAAGAAGTGCACTTCATAAAATGTAATAAATATGATAATATGCAAAATGGCTTCTGCTCGAAGAGTTTGGATTATTCTTTAATAGGGGCTATTTTTCTTACCATAATATTGGATTCCATCATTTTATGTGGATGAAATATAGTGTAATATTATTGAAAAGCATAAAACAGGTCTATTTTATTCATAACCTAGTCTGTCTGGATGGACAGTGTCAATGTAGAGGCATTCGGTCTATCACCTGGCCAATTGCTCTGTGGGGTTGGGACTCTCCAAAAGTTGTTTGCAGTACATGAAAGACTGAGTATGATCATTTTCTTACTGGGGTTGCTGATTATTTCCCATTTTAACAAGTAATTAAAGTGGAAAGCTTAGAATACAATTTTTCAGTGGTGGGTTTCAATGGGCCAGATGTCTGTGAGTCACATTAGGAATGGGGGTGCTGCATATGTTACTATCAATCAAGTAACTCGTTGTAAGGAGCTAGGATAATATTTCCTTTATTAAAGTGAAAGATTTTTGGGAGCAGTCAACTGAATGTGAAAACACACTAATCATGGATGGATTAATGAGTGCCCTGATCTCTTTAGACATTTTGTATGTTTTAAAAGGTCGTATAAAAGATCAAAGATCGAGGTCTTTCTGTAATAGCCTGTTAGATAATTAGGCCATCCATTAAGTCACACGGCAGCTGTTTTTGCTACAGTCGTTTTTGATATTTGCGATTGTGTTTCTTTGTCATTTTTTGTGGGTTGACTCACCTTTCCACTAAAAGGAAACAACCGGTATCTGGTTCCATTTAAAAAACAAAAAGCTTCATTCACGAAATCCACAGGAGGGATTTTCACAAGACCCTTTAACTATTTCTTGTTAATTTGTAGATCGTACACTTTCCAATAAATAGATGTAATGAAAGCTGGCGATTAGCACGCTACTCATGAGAGCACTGGGGAGCTTTTTGTTTCCCTCTTTCTCATGACGATCTTTCACTCTCTGACAGGTGGAGTGTCTAACTCAGCTCCTGAAGCCATACAGCAATTCTACAAGCTCGGGCTCATATATGCTAATTAATGTGCTTCATTAACTGTTGCTGTGAAAACTTGTTAATCCCTCTATATCCTACTGTATGTTAATTAAATTGTAAATTAGATGTAAATATCTTTTTCTCGTGAAGTGACATTCTGACCTCTTGGAAATATACAGAAAGCCTCCTGTATTTCTCTGACATTTCTCAGTTTGTACTGGACAGAGGCTAACCTTGAATTATTTGTTTGGTGTTTTTTTTTTTCAATGTCTTTTCCTGCTTTTATTTCTGGGGGCATCTAAGCTGTGCTTCATAAGCTTAAACTTTGCATGCGTTTGTGATGCGAGATGGAAAGGGAGCCTGATTTACGGCCGACAGCTCGAGTGGCACGCTGTCAGCTTTCGCTATTCATGAATTGGCAATGGTCTCATTTAGGAGCCGGAGATATCTGCCTGGCTGGGCAGAATGGGTGCACTTTGCATGTTCTTCAGGAGACAACCGCTCCTCGGTCACTGGTGCATGACAGTTGCCTTTCATCGCTGTCTTCTCAGTGTTTAACCTTTGACCCAGTACCCCTCCCCCCCACTCGGTCACTGCACATCACTGGGGGGGACGAGAGGGTGAGCTGAATGACGGGCTTTGGCCGGCCGCATGCTTGTCATTATTTGACTGTTGGGGGTAGCTCGTTGCTGGGTGTCATCACCATTTCCAGTCTTTTATTCAGCGGTCTGTACTTCAAGTGCTGTCAACCTGCATGATCAGAAGTGCATAAAAATGTCCCTGACTGAATTGTCCCTGACTTCTTGTCTTTGCTTCTTTTTCCCATCATAATATAATCAGATTTCTCTCCTCCCCACCATGCTTCATGTCTCTAGTTTGGTTTATTTTGATGAGTTTCACTGGGGCCAGCGGGTCAGATCTTGTTGCCGGAGTGAGAACTTGAACTGCTGTGCGCGTGCTTGTGAGTGAGCGAGTGGGGCTGGCTGCTGTCTGGACTGCGGCGAGGCCCAGGGGTCAGCCATCAGCCAGCATGTCGATTGCTGCCTGGTACTGCAATGTTGGGCCAGCACGGGGTCAGCTTTTCTCAACTGTTGATGCGGAGGCAGTGCAGAAATATGGATGCTGGGAAGATGTGGTGGGTTTGCTGCTACAGTGTGAGTTCCTGGCAGCTAAAGAAGCCACTTGGTTTACAGAATGCTTTTGGTACCTTGACATTGTAGACAGACAGTTTAATGATCTGACCAGGTCCAGAACTTGGAGCCACAGCATCACATTCTTTTGTCTCACAGATGTCGTGACATGCATGCAGGGATACATCAGTCTTGTGTTCACCCCAAGGGCACCATAAAAAGTCCTCAATACCAACACCAAGCCCCCTTGAGGCTGTAACTGTCACAGTTTGGGCAAGGGAGCCACACCCATCATGTGTTCAGAGCTGTGTGTTATAATGGCAGTATGAGTTGCCAAATGGTTCAGAGGTGCTGGGTAGGGAGTTCGAGAGGCAGGGGAAATTAGTTAAGTGGAAACCATGGACAATGGGCCCTATGCTCCAATAATACATTGACATTTATGAATTTAGCACACTATGTCCAAGGTGACATACAAGTGTGGCAAATAGTGCGTCGCAAACATAAATGCTATAAAGGAGTCAAGTAGGCATAAATGCAGCTAGACTAAGCTTCCAGTGAATGTCCAGGTATAAGTGTAAACCATTGGAGCAGGAGCTACAGAACTTCCAACAAAGCAAGAACTTAATAAGACTTTGACAATTAAAGGACCAGAAGTGCAATAGAAGAATATTCAGAGATTATAACAAGGCATCAGACTAGTAGAGAAATTCATGGAACGGATGGGATTTGAGGTGTTTCTTGAATTTGGAGAGGGAGTCTGATGACTGGATGTGATTCAGCAACTCATTCCACCTTTGGGGAGACACTAGAGGTGGGCAATAAATCGATTTTATCGATTAATACGAATTTACAGTTCAGGACGATGTGTTTTTATGAAAATCAATTTTATTACTTATTTTACATGTGAGCGCCAAAAGTGAAACTAATGCGACACACCGTTCTTCACAGGAACATTAGTGCGGCACCCAAACACTGTAGCGGATTCACAAACAACATGGCAATGGTTTGGTTTTCCACCGTCGGACACAGACCAAACAAGTCGTCCTTGCAAAGTCTGTTTAAAAACTGTTGCAACCAAAGGAAGCAGCACGACAAATTTATTCCAGCACCTAAAGCAGAGGCACACAGCAGAGTGGGAGAAGTTCAGCTCCCAGCGAAATTGAAAGATCTGCAGCACCAGCACAACATCCAAAGTTAAGCAAGCAACCATCCCTGACATGTTTTCGAACGGTGTGCCATATGATAAGAATGGGGCACGGTGGAAGTCTATGACAAACGCTGTCGCAATGTATTTTGCAAAAGACATGGTGCCCATACATACTGTGGAAAGGCCGGGATTCATTAACATGTTAAAACTTTTTACAAGTTCCTAAAAGTGTTTACAATGACGTGGTATCTCACAAGCATCTTTTTTGTCTTGTCAGACACGTTTCGAGGAACCTTTTGAGGGAGATGGGTGTCTGTTCATTTATGGACCTGTAAGGCAACGCTAAGAACATTTAATTGAGCACCAATAGGGAGCCAGTGAAGAGAGACAAGGACGGATGTGACATGAGAACATTTTGGTTGAATGAGTATCAGTCGTCCTGTCACATTTTGAACTGATGGATATTTCAGGTCCAGAGAGTACAAATGCAGACCAAGATTTTGTTTCAACCAACCAGTTGACTATAACGAATCACAGTCACAGAGAACTCAACTGGTTGGTTGAAACAAAATTTGGTCTGGATTTGTACTCTTGGAAAATCTCCACCTCTGATTTTGAATCAAGATCTCACAATACAGTAAGGCCTGGTGGTTGATGTACTTCATCTATGGATCTTAGTATACAGAAAGCTTATGGGTATGATGTGTATTGTGATGCCAAAAAGTAAGTATTTTGTATAAATTTGGGGAATCCTTATGTTTATGAAATTTGGTTAGCAGAGCATGCCACATACTACTGTTTTGGTATATCAAGGAAGTGAGAAGCACTGAACTGGAGGTGAAGAAAGGGGCAATTTAACAACCACAACATTTTTTAAAAGAGGAGTTATTGTGGCTAAACAAGGTAAAAAAAAATACATAAATACATGTACATAAAAGGAACTATCACAGCGAAAACACAGGGATCCAGAAATTTATTCACTAATGTCTCACTTTCTTCCCCTCAGTTTCAGTGCACTCTAATGTTTGATGGCTGATTGTCTTTATCATAAGCTTGTTTTGAGCTCCGCATTAGTTGTAAACACCATACTACATACACAAAACACGATTTAGCTGCACACAAGTATGCAAAACAACATATGCCAGGTAGCGAAGGTCCTGTGCATCCGCATGTGGCTTACAAAGGAAAAACATTCTTTAGTCCCATGAAGAATAACAAATTAGAAGGAAGGCTAAATCGGAACAAAAATTGCGTTACTAAATGAAAAAACGCAATAATGCAAACAGGCCCGCAGAGTGACACCCAGAGGGCTTCAAGGGAGTTTGGCCTATTTGTAAATCATTCTCCTGTTCCCGGATGACAATGGCGATTAGCGTGGAGGTGGGCCGTAGTGCTGTGACAGAGTTAATGCCCTCTTATCAGTGTCTGCAGGGTGCTGCCGAATCCTTTGCCTTGACTTTCAATTACAAAGGGGATCATTAACTCCGGCTGTGTGAACGTAATAACACTGCTGTGATGGAAGTGAAAGCACTGACACAGACTTTAGTCTAGTCTCAGTTCTTGCTTTTTTAGTATATTCAGTTATTATCATTAATTTGCGTTAATTATTTTCACCTGTTCTGTGTTTGCTAGTGTTTGTTGTTTATGCTGCGAATAAATCAAAATGCATGACGCTTTTGTAACTGGCATTTTGGAAAATTACCTGTCTGTGTTTCTTTTTTAAGAATTGACTTCACTGCTGATTAGATGCTTCAGCCGTCCGGCTTGTGGTGAAATGACTGCTGGTGGTGAGCCAGAGCAGCCGTGGACGGCGTGAGAGATGGGGCACCAGTTTCTCAGTAAACTTATACGGTTCCTACAATATTGCAGTTCAAGCCAAGGACCTACTTTCTGATGGGCTTTTTAGATGCAATCGAAGCAGAAAGTGAGCAGGGGAAAAGTGTGATTAGCATGTTCTGATGATTGTTTACAGTTGAGCAACACAGTCAACACCAAGGGGACCTTGATGCATTGTCTTCTGTTTGGTGCCAGATGGCTGTATGTCTCCATCCTAACTCTTTAAACGGATTAATGTGTAGGTTATATACCATGTAAATAATTGAATCTTTCAGTCATTGTAGATGCGTGTGTTTGGGGAATGTTAGTGTGACCTGGATGTATCAGAGTTTACATGTCGCAGCTCTTCCATGTAGCGGCTCAGGAGCCCATGGAGGAGCAGTCTGAGTGAAAGGATGCCTCATGCTCTTACCTTCCTTCAGCGCAATGTTGATTTGTGGCATTCCTAGCCAAGCTTAAAATGAACGTGTTCCAACTACCGGTCATGCTGTATTACACAGGTTAGATGAAGTCATTATTTCTAGGCCACTGACTACAAGCAAGATTAATAGTTTTTGAAATGGCTGTAATGGAGGGCCGACCCGACTCGGCTCGGACATTATTCCTGGTGTCACTGGGACACTCATCTTGCTCACCTCTGGGCAGCGGTGGCCAGTGATTTATGTTTGTTCTGTTCGCTACACTCATTCATGGATGGGGGTCCTGTGAAGGGGTGAGGGGGGGAGATAAGGGATATGGGGTCGTGGTAAACGAGGGCAGTGGGGTCAGAGGAATGTGCCTGTTGGAGACATCCAAGTTTAAAAAGTTGTACTAAAATGTGCCTATCTGTACTGACTGTAATTTTTTAAAATAGAAAAAAAAGTTGCATTATAAATGGGTTTAATGTTTGTCCACAAGCTAAATAATGCTTCACTTCACAAGTCAGATTTATAGCAGTAATCATTGCCTTAATCATGAATTCTTTACTGCTATTGACTTTCTTCTGAAATTAAAATATGGATTGGCTGGTTTCTAAAGCAATTGTATGTTCAAATACTTAATCATCACTAATGAAGAGCTGTATAGGCAAATCTGCTTCTTAATAATTTGCCCGTGTAAAGTTTAACAAACGCTACAGTAAAATGTGAACACGTGGCCCTAAACACGTTCACATTTAATCCCATGAGCGTGAAAACAGTTAGAAAGTTATAAAAACACGTCACAGCCAATAAATCACCGCTAACCCATTAGATACAACTTCACCACTGTCCGCAGATTAGTGCATTTTATGGCGCTAAGAGAGGAACCCAATAAAGGAGTCTGGTGCTTAGCTAGCCCTTCTCTCCGGTTTAATTACAGGTTTTAATGATGGCAGCACCCTGCTCACTGTAGTGCAGCTCTCACGCAGGCAGAGACCCCAGCACAGCAGGCTTCAGTGTCTGCGTGCGTGCATGTGTCTGTGTCTCAGTTAGCGATTTGGCTAATCTATTCAGCTGCGGCTCATTTACTTAATGGTAAACAAACTCTGCCTGCCCCATCAGCCCGACTTTGACATTATCGCCAAATTCCAGCTCACGGATGCCGTAGAGCGTCCCTTGTGCCTGCTGAAGGCTCGTGAAGCGTGTAATCACCTCCACTGTAACATCATAGTGGTACCCTCGGTAGGCCGGACGTAGGAGCAGATGCCGATTAGCGTTTGTGGTTATGGTCGGACGCCATCGTCAGGCAGTGAAGCTCTGTCACCGTAGCCACCCCTGTGAATTTGCTGTAGTAAGTCCTCTGCATGTCTTGGGCTTTCTTATACATGTCATTCCTGCTTCTCCCCAGGAGACACTATCCCCCATCAGCATCCCTAACCTTCCTGTCAAGACCCCCTTGTCGCGGCCTTTGCACTCTCGCTGCCGAAGGCAAGCTGGCTGCACGCAAACATGGGCTCCAGCAGAAGCTGATCTGGTCCCGGGCTGAAGGATAGAGAGAGAGTGGTCTCGGAGCTGTCACTAGGGGGCAACACCGTATCATTTCCATCTGATCTGACGTAATCTTCAGGTGTCGGGGGCCTTTGTTGTTTTTTTTTTGTAGGGCACAGAGTAATATATTCACCCCTGTCTCAGACAGCCATTAAATGGTGCCCAACATGCCCTTCTGCGACTCTGTCCTGCTAACCGTACCGATACGGTGTAATAATTAGCAGCATTGAGCGCTGACTGGGGGCCCTTAGCAGTCTATGCCGTTCATCCCGCGGCGCCCCAGTACGTGTCAGAGTGCCAGAACCGGGCCTCGTGCACCAGACCCGCTGTTTATTTTGGCTTCACATTAACTGTGCTTTTAATGTGCGCTCGCCGTGCGTCACAGACAGTTGCATTTTCAAATCAGCCTGCTGTCATGGGCTCACAGACCTCGTCACTGTTAATCTTTCACTGCTTAGGCTGTTGGGAACCCTGAGAAGATTATTCACTCATTTCACTAGTAGTTTTATTTTCTTCAAAATGACCGAAGGGGCTGATTTTGGATTCGCAAATATCTCATCATAGGAGGTGATGTGCCTTATCTCACCCTTTACGTTTATCAGTCCCTTGATCTGTTAAAAGATGTTTATAACTCTGATTTTATTTTTTTCCACAAAAGTTCCCATATTTAATCAAAATTGCACCACGTTCATATAACATGCTGTGTGTCCCTATTGTATCATCCATAACCAGCTGATCGAGGCCAGTCATGTAACATAACTGACTGAAATTGACATGAGGCACTGGGGATTTCATGAAATCCCACAACGAAATAACAACAACAACAACACTACTACTACTCATGTATTATTATACAATGGCATTCAAATTTTCTCGAAAATGAGATTCATAGGTAAAAATGTTAGCAGTCAGAAATCAGTGAGTGAAATGGAATAGCAAAAAGATAATATAAATAAAACAGTAAGACATAGTTAAAAAATAAATGACTATTAATGTATACCTGTTCATAAGGGAATGAATGCCCAGATTGAATGGTTCAGGACAGAATTGCTGGAATAAAACAAGGGGATGGATTATGCCAACGTGGGCCATGAACTCAAGGCAGTTGGGCTTCTCAGTTGCGTTTCTGCTGAAGTAAGATGGAGCTGAGGCTGAAAAATGAGAGACACATTAAGGAGCGTAGCAGTGCTGGTTTCAGGTCAGCTAGCAGGAGGTTATGTCGATGAGGAGCTCTTACATTTCAGGCAGTGCTTCACCATAACTGCCTTTTTCCGTCAATGTGGCTTTTAGGACACCGATGACCCTCCAAAGCGAAATCCCACACGGGTGTGAAATCAGAGTACTGTCAGAATTAAGCACTTATAAATGCCAGAGTGGAAAGTGGCAAATGGGAGCGAAACAGCAAAGAGAGCAGGAGGTATGGAAGTAAATGTGTGTCATCAGAATTTGAATTTTATATGCCACTGAAATTCTAACATTCAATATTTATGCATTGGAAATTTGACGGTCCGAATTCACATGCAAAAATACAAGGTTTAAAATACAAAGACAACATTTCAGTCTTGCTCCAATTCGACAGTCCGAATTCACATGCAAAAAATACGATGTTAAAAATACGAGTTGTTATACATCCGGGATACCAAGGCTAGCAAATCGAATCTGTGGCTGCAATTCCACTTTGTGCAACCGCCCGGAATACCTGTTCTGACGTTTGTATCCCAGGCGATTCCGAGGCGTTATATGGTATTTCTCCTGAATATCATGTAAAGCAGTTATAATTGGTTTTCATAAAATTTCCCTGGTTTGTTTATTGTTGGTTATTGTAATGTTGCGCTGCTTTATTTGTTTAATCGTCCAGTCTGTGAAGAAGGCATTCAAGTAAGAATTGCATTATACTCCGTACATGACAATAAAAACTTCCTTGAAATACATGAATTTGATCTATTCCCTGACAGCTATCTTTTTACACAAGGCCACTATACACTAGTTTATTTCTTTCCAATGATAACATTTGGATCAGGACTTAGTTACTGTAAAAGAAGTAATGTGCATACAGGCGATGTCTGAATAGATTTATCTACACCATCCTGCAGTGCCCCCATTGCAGTCAGGTCTTGAAAACTATGAGAAGTTGTCTGACTTGGCTGCAGTCAGTTTATCCTCCACCCCTGCAGCCGCAGCCAGATGCTCTTCTCATGTTGGCTGCAGACAGACCTAAAGCCCAAGTCGAACGCAGCCACAGATTTGATTGCTTAGCCTTGGTATGCCGGATGTATAACTCATATTTTTAACCTTGTATTTTTTGCATGTGAATTTGGACCTTCGAATTGGAGCAACATTGAAATGTTGTCTTTGTATTTTTAACCTTGTATTTTTGCATGTGAATTCGGACCGTCAAATTTCCGATGCATATTTCCAATGCATAAATATTCAATGTTAGAATTTCAGTGGCATATAAAATTCAAATTCTGATGACAAAGATTTACTTCCATAGGGAGGATGCTTTTTTACCTCATTGTTTGGTGCTCAGAGAGGTGAAGGGGAGCAGATGCCCCCCCCCGCACACACACACACACACACACACATGGCTGAAACAGTGTCTGAAGCAGCAGACAAAGCTGAAACAGGCTGCTGGGGTGCTGGAGGTGGAGCCTGGGCAGGTGCCCTGGGGGAATTGGCTCTGAAGACACGCTTCCCCCCCAGCTCCACACTTAGGAGGAGGGTATTGAGTCAGACTGGACTGAAGGCCTGCTTTTTTCATTCCTGCCCCCCCCCCATTCTGTCTGCATCTCCACCTCCCTCTCTCTTGCTGGTGAGGGCTTTATATAGCTCTGACATCTCCCTGACTACACCTCGGGGCAGTTGCTTTGCTGTACAACATGCCGTCGCCTGTTCTAATCACTTCCGTCTTAATCAATGCTCCCCTCACCACAAATCAGGCAGATTCACTGGGTGCCGAGGGTCTGCATCCCAGCGGCTCGTGCTTCACATTTCACATGCCATTTAAATTGAAGCCCCGGTTTGGGGCGACTGAAGGACTGCCTGCTTCCTGACAGCACCATGAATATAAAAAAAAAACGCCTGAAGACACTGAGCTACACTTCCACTGGTCTTGTCATAGTTAACCTGTCAGTACCGTTTTACTCTCCATGGTTTTATCCCCGTGCGGTTACCACTGATTGGGGAAACGTTTTTATTTGCAGTACATAGACACACACAACGCACATAGACCGGATTAATGAGCGAGGTAGTGAGGAGACTGCTCTGGGTTTATGGATCATTGTTGAAGTAAAAAATGACTTATCATTTTTGTGTAGCAGCTCAGGTAACATGGCACATATGAGAATTTCCCTAAAGGGACCCTGACCACAGACGCGGTATAGAGCCTACTGTAAAATATAAGCTGCACTGCATGGAGTGAGACAGTCGTGTGAATGATGCCAGCCTCTCCTAACTTGCCACTAAGTGATATGAACAATGTGTCCTCCTAGACTGCAACAACAATTAGTGGAACTTTAACTCGCTGTGGTTCGCCTTCCAGAGAGACCGCAGGCAGGCGGCCATTTTTCACATTCGGCCCCGGTTGTGTTTAACTGAAGGGAACTCGTTAGCGGCTGATGAGCACCGGGCCCGCTGTGTGTGTGCCTGTGTGTGGGAGCGCATGGAGGCCGGAGGGACACTGCTGATTTATGGACCGGTCTGACCGTGCTTTTAGCCTGTCGCGGGTAAGCCAATCTCTGCCTGGCCTGGCACTTAGTAATAAAAGCTAGTTTAATATTAATGCTCGCTGTATCACAGGTTGGTAAATAGTTACTCACAAGTAGCTGAGGATTTCTGTTCCTTTTTTAATGCGGTTAGTAGTTGAGTTAAAACGTGCCAAGGTACAGGCAGGTGAGTTTGTGCCTGGATATTAATTCCCACATCCTGAATTACGGCACCTTGCTGATATGCACCAGGTGTGGGATTAGGCATTGCCGACACCAGCTCAGAGTCTGTGCTATTAACAGCAATTTGTTAATGAGGCTTTTGTTAAGAACCTGTAACATACAGAAAGTGTGTTAGGTTAAAAAATATCTATCACTTTTGTCCTAAGTAACTTGTAGCAGAGGGAAGGGTTGTCTTTTATCTGTTAACACTGGGTTTCAAACCCATGACCTTTGTGTTGTTACATTATGCACTACTTTTTGAGGTACAGCAGCAGGGTATAGTAATTAGAAATCAGGTTAGAAGAGAATGAGGTCATGGTGATTCATGATGTCATATTTTAGGCACAATATGGTATTCTGATAGCTCCCTTCTTCCCCAGCCGTTCCGTTTGAAGAGGCTGAAGGGATCGGCCATGGCACATACATGCTGTTTGGTCTCATGGTGCCGTTAGCTGCGGGGAGTCATGCTCTGTGCATGCTGGAGCCCCAGAACGTTGTACTGAGCTGTTTGCTCAGGTGCGAGTGCTTGCCAGCCCCCCACCCCCACACCTCTGTCAGCTAAGTAGGCATTCCCAGGGCCCCTTGACACCCATCGGCCAAATGTGGCGACTATGAGCCAAACAGGGCACCACGGAAGCGGTTCTGATGGCCCGACTGCTCGTCCTGAGGCCATCTGATGTTTTACAGGCTACTTGTCAAAATGTTTGACTCGGTTTCAGGGTCATGTGAGCAGGCCGGTTCTGAGACTGCTCTCACACCACTATGAACAGTTTGCTGTATAAACAGGGGGCTCTGTCATTTATCCGCCACGGGGACGGTATATCTGGCCATCTGAGTGCGTGTTGAGGAGTTCCCAGAGCCATTCGCTGGAGGCCTGGGTCTGGCTGCTAAGCTCCTGGCCCCTGAAAGGGTTCCGGGGGCACATACAGCAGTCTGGTACCCAGTCGGTCCACCTTATATGCCCCCTGAACCCCTGCACAGCACTTCGTCAGGCTGACCCTGGACTTGAGACATAAAAAAAGCTTTCATTTCTTACTAGTTCAAGGCCAGACACTGACTTCCACAACAGAGGCTATCAGACATCTTTTCAATTAATTTTCATACTGATAGTCAGCCCTTAACGGAAAAAAGATTAAAGGTATTTGCCCACTGGTCAATGGAAATAAAAGGGTTTGTCAAGTAGCATTATAAAGTAGTTTTGGGAAAACATTTATATGTACTATTTCATGGCTTATATCTATGATCCTGCGCATTGAGAGCGGGTGGACATTGGCTGTTTTTTTTCTTTATTTTTGTTGGTTTCAATAGTTTGGAGCTTATAAGCCCGAGCTCTTTTTGCATCATTGTTCTTTTTTCAAAGGCTTACTGTTCCGCTGTCCCTACAGAGCCCATCTGTCGCTGATCGTGGGGGTGCGCTGCCTTTTACCTTTTTTAGCAGAGTTTTCGCGCTGCTGGCGGCATTTGACATGTGCGCGGCAGCTCTGCGGTGTGCGCGCGGGGGCACCGGGCCGCGCTGGCCGCCCCAGCTGTGCTACAGACTGGGTGCGCCTGCGGTCCGCCACCGCTCACGACCGCCATCCCTCTAGGTGCTATAGATCGTCAGCCTTATGCGTACACTTTTTATCTTCAAACGGCACCGATGGATATAGCTCCCCGTTTGTTTTCCTTCCTTGATCAATGCTTTCATTTTATGAGATACGATACTCACATGCCCATCACTTTTTTATATGCTTCTGTTCTCAACGGTTTGTGTAACTATAACTGACGGCTATATTAGGGTTAAGTCAGAGTATATTTTGCAATCCTTTTTGGGAGGTATGAGCTTTTATTTGGAGAAACAGGCACTCGTTTGATGTCGACGCTGATGTGAAAGACAGCAGGGCGTGATTGCGCACTTTCCCCTCCGTCTGTAAAATGCACCCCTTATGCCTTCAGATGCGAACGCAGACTTTACGTGTTTGCAGTTTAATGTGATTAACAGCACGTTTTATTTCCTTTTAAAACCCGGGCCATACTTTTGGCACCGCGATTCCACATTCCTGAAACGTTACGAGCTTAGCAGAAATGTGAGATGTTCGCAGTAAATGTCTGAGGTTATATATGATGCGTGCGTCCTCTAAACATAATCATAATATTTCCTTTGATATGAAAATGATAGCATTTTATCCTGCCGATATAAAAGGGTCAGGAATATTGAGGGTTGACGGAGCACGGCTTTGAATGGGACTGTAAATGGTACGCGCGCAGAATGCAGGAGGAAAGCTGAGTTCCATCTTGACGCGTTTGCATGTCGGAATGTAACACATCCTAATAAATGCGCTTTCAAGCGGCAGCCAGCATTTAATACATAAAGCATGGTGTAGAAGCCTGGCCGGAGCACTAAAAATTACAGACACTCCCCAGATTACGATGGGGTTACGTCCTAGTAAAGCTGTCGTAAGGTAAAAAAATGCGTTTTAATACAGCGCATTTAACCTAACAAACACCATAGCTTAGTTTAGCCTACCTTAAACATGCTTACAACACTTACATTAGCATACGGTTGGGAAAATCATATACATAACATTTTATAGTAAAGGGTCGAATAATTCGAGTAATTCATTGAATAATCATACCCATCGTAAGGTCGAAATATCGTAACCGAGGGGGCGTACTGTACTCGATCCCATCAACTTAGCGGCCACCGTAACAGGACCCACAGCATACTCGAGATGTACACACTTAAAATGGATTATGTCTGTGACATAATTACGGTAATTAAAGGCAGTTATTTACATTTATTGGGCAAATAATGCAATATTACCGCAGGTTTTCCTTCATTGAAAAATTGACTGCCATGGTGTAAATTTTTATCAACACGAGCTTTAGCCGAAAGGTGAAACATTGGCATTTATTTATTTATTTAGCAGATGCTTTTGTCCGAAGCAACGTACAGGAGAGGTACATCGATACAAACACACCATATGGCACATGTATTTATTTGTGAGTGCAGATAAATTTGAACAAACTTGACAGTGGACTTAGATTTCTCTGTCTGGCCTCCTGGAAATGGCACATCAGGTTTCAGCACTATTTTACAATAAAGTACTAATTTGAAACAGTAAGCAAACTACATTTCTTATGTTTAGAACTAACTGGACATTCTTGGAATGGTCCTGACACTCCGGAAGGCACTAAGTGTGTATGTGTATTAAAATTGTCTAAGTGTACCTTTCAGTGTTATTGTGTTGTTGCCACTTGCACCTTAGCACAGCTATCATCGGCTATATGTTTCCCGTCTCTAGAGACAGAAGCTTCTGCAGGAGCTGGGCGGGCAGCGAATCCCCTTCCTCTCACCTGCAGACCCGGGCTTTCAGCAGCTGGTGAGTGGGAGTCTGCACCGATCAGGCAGAGGATGCTGTGAAATAAACATGGCATCTCACTCCTCTTTTACGGTGCTTAGTTGTGACACTGGCTCGATCTGTGATTAAAGAACTCGAGTGGGAAATACACTTTATGTCCAAAAGTATATGGACACCAGCTTGTCCAACATCTCATTCTGAAGCCAAGGGTATTAATATGATGTTAATCAGCCCATTGTTACTATAATAGCCTCCACCTTTGGGGGAGGCTTTCCATTAGGTGGTGTTGGTGGGATTTACTGCCATTCAGGTTGGGTATTGATGTATTGTTGATCAGGTTCCTTTCTGTGTGGCCGACCACTTCAGAACTGAACTTGATTCTAGATGTTTTAACCTTTACAATCACTTCACCTGCAACTGACCAGGGCAGCCCTACCAGGTCAGAAATGTGGCGGAGTGGCTTGTTGGAAAGATGGTGTCCTATGATTGTGGAAAGTCACTAAGCTCTCCTGTACAACCACCCATTCTGCTGCTAATGTTTGTTGCAGGAGATTAAATGACTGTGTGCTTAATGACAATTGGTGTTGCTTAATTAGCCAATTCTCTATGACTAACAGGGGTGTCCACATACTTTTAGCCATATGTGTGTATGTCTGTTGTATACTGTATAATATATATAAATGGTTAGTAATCAGTCATTCTTAGTAGTAGCTCGGTATGGATTTGGCTCCACCCTGACTGCGTACTTTGTGTTGGCCCCCCCCGCAGTGGGAGTCCAGTTACCCCGGCCTGGTCCTACGACGGGCTGACGGCCTGCCTCCTGACCTGCACGGCCGTGTGCAGGCTGCCCTCTGCTCCTTGCGTGGCCGCGGCTGCCTGCTGCGCGACCTTGTGCGGGTGCGAGGCCGTGACGTCTTCACCTCAGTCTCCCGTGCTCTCCTGGGCCTGCCGGGCTATACCTACCGCTACTTGAACACCCGCCTCTTCACCATTCCCTGGCACAGCGAGGAGGTGGAGGAACGGAAGGAAGGGGAGCAGGAAGACAAGGCACAGGGCGAGGCTCCGGAGGAAGCGGAGGACAAGGGCAAGGCCTGCTGTGACCAGGAGCTGAGGGCAGCCTGCAGGGCACTCTGGGAGCTGAACCACTTCTTCTGCAAAGACGTGTACCGCATAGAGGAGGCTAGTGACCATGAGCAGGGACCCAAAGAGGCCAAGGCTGGCGGGGGGTCCCCCCAGCCACAGTGCTCCAGGGCCTCCCCTGTTACGGCCCAGTTTAATGTAACCCTGCTGAACTACATGGACCCAGCCACCATGGACCAGCTGAAGGAAGAGCCCTATTACGGCATGGGCAAGATGGCGGTGGGCTGGCACCACGACGAGAACCTGGTGTCGTTTTCCTCGGTTGCTGTGTATAACTACAGCTGCCAGGATGACAAAGTTGAGGGTAAGGGGTGGGGGAGGGGCGGATTAGCATAGCTTTGGACGCAGCTGTTATGTGTTTGAAGTAAATAAAATGTGCAGGTTTTTCACAGCTTTCCTAGCTGGGTTCTGGATATTGCCTCTTACAGGCTTTGGTGGTAGTTTTGTTTTCAAGGCACTTAAGGAATACTTTTATTCTTTTGAGTCAGTAAAAAGTATATTGTGTTAAAAAAAGAAAAAACAATTGTCAGATATTGGTTACCAAGTAAAAAAAAATACTGTAGGAAGTAAATTTAATTTGCCGCCAGACTGTTTTTATAATCTTTGGTGAAAACATCACAATCTAAGTCCCGCTGTCTGTGACATTTTTGAAAGAACAGCAGTTCAGAATAAAATCTGCTGGACAAGGTCAAGACAATTTTTGGACATATTTTGAGCTGTTATGTGAGGAACGGCTTGCGTCCAGTACACTGTGGCCTTCTCTTTAGCCTTTTCAATATAAAGATGGCCCCTGTGATTTAACCTGACTTGTTTTTGTCAGTTTTAATTTTGAATTAGTTTTTTGTGTTATTTACCAAATTTATTTCATTGCCGTTTTGTATAGTTGTTTCATATCCTAATCAGAAACAACAGGGGTTAGGATTAATCCTGTCGCACTCCTGGAAGGTTGGATGGGTCAAATCAGCTGGAGTATTTCAGCTGACTGCTTAAAAAGTGGCTTTGGTGACTTGTCGGGGACCTGGGAGGTGCTGGACTGATGTTTTTGAAGAGAAAAGGGGAAATGAAGGAGTATGAGAATTAGCACAGCTCGCATCTGTCAGTCGCCTAGTTAGAACTGGAATTGGATCTCGGCGGTGGCAAAGTTTTCTTTTAAAAAATGATATATGACAGTTAATAAAATACTAAAGGTAGCTCTCTCTCTCTCTCTCTCTCTCTCTCTCTCTCTCTCTCAGAGTCTACCTGGGTTTTTTATACTCTATTACACTGGAATGTTTGAGAGCAATGTCATTTGCAGCTTTCAGAAAGCATTTTCTGAAAATGATGTTACAATTTATCTGGGAAGCAGGAGGAAAAGGATGACGGGAGAGCTAGGGAGCCGTGGAAGGAGTTTAGTATTGATTTTTGTGAAGGGCGTCGAGCAGATCTTGTTTTCACATTTGATTAGCATTTGGTGGCAGAGCCAGGAGGAGGTGCTATAACTGTACTCTGCTTGTGAAACGGTGTCATGGAATGGTGGGCCTTTAATTACTCTGCTGATTCTCCATGTCCATTTCCATCCCTTCGTACACTACTGCTGCTCAGTATAGCTTAACAAACCTTGATTTATTCTAACTAATGAGTGACTCCAAAGCCAAAGGTTTTGTTTCAGTTTACGTTCATACCATTAAAGATAGAACATCCAGGCAGATCTTTACCCATGGAAGGAATTTGTTCCACAAACCTTTATGTAAGTGAATTTTTATTTGGATTGGATTTACCTTCCCCATGCTATTTAAGATACCTTATAAAAGTGGTAGGCAACCCTGATGCCTGGAGTGCCATTATTTAGCAGGTTTTCCATCCTACCAGGTCTCTGATGACTAGAGGTGGAGATTTCAGGTCCAGAGAGTACAAATCCAGACCAAGATTTTGTTTCAACAAAGTAGTTGAATGTAAAGAGTCACAGTCACAGAGTACTCAACTGGCAGGTTAAAACAAAATCTTGGTCTAGATTTGTACTCTCTGAACCTGAAATATCCACCTCTGCTGAAGACCCACATCTAATCTCAGGCAGGTAGTAACTCATCTAATAGGATAGAAAACCCACTGCATGCCATCACTCCAAGATAAGGGCTGCCTACCATTGCTCTATAGCAAAAACAGATAAGGCAAAAATATATTAGTAATACTAAATAGTTATTATATATATGACAAGATAAAGTGTAAATATATTTACACAGTATTGCATTTGTATTAGCACTTCAGTAAACCATTTTTTTTTTTTTCTTTTGCCTAAGTCCGGATTTGAAGAAGTTGGTTTTACATGAGTTGAGAGCTGCCTTTATCGTAAATTTTGTTTATGTAATAAATCAGGGGTGGCCAATCTTATCCGCAAAAGGGCCGATGTGTATGCAGGTTTTTGGGGTAGCCTGCAGGTCAGCTGTTCAAACCCAGGTGTGAGGACTCCTCAGCCAATCAATCCTCTAATTACTAATCTAATTAGGGAGTTGCAGCGAAAACCCGCAGACACAGCGGCCCATTGCGGATAAGATTGGCCACCCCTGTAATAGATGTTTGATTAGATGTTTTGCACCACTGGCATTGTGTTAATGTGTAGCATGCCATTGGAATGCCAGATGCTGACATTAGCTGAATGTGCCCTGACGTTGGCGCTGCGTACAGGTGGCAGCTCTGAAGACGCGGGCCGGGCCCCTTGGCGTCTGGGACTGAAGGTGGCCTGGGACATCAACACTCCGGGCCTGGCGGTTCCCCTGCAGACTGGGGACTGCTACTACCTGCGAGGTACTGCACTGCCATTAAGCACGCACACACTGGCATCTGGATTCAGAACGCCGCAGCTCAAAAATGTACTCCATATGCCTTTCAAAAGGCACATGACATATGTTTTAATGAGAAAAAATGTGTTTTATAGATGCTGATAAGTGTGTAATGATGTTGAAAAGCCTTTTTTATTAGGATAGTCATATTAGAACAATTCCCATGCTGACACCATATAAACGGAGGAATCCCACACATGCTTGTCTGAAGTTCTGAAGTCCAGAAAATCCCTATGGCCTCGAACCCTGATAAAATAAAGAAGTTTGTTGCTTTAGTGTCAGATACTCAGATAGAAATGACTTACTCCCAAAAGAAGAGCACAAGTATCACACTTAATTCATTCCTGAAAAGCTACTTTCATCTATGTGTGTAATACTGAGCTGGAAAACAGCGACCAAATCCCAGAACTTGAGTTTGCCTTTATATGTAGTCAGGGGTCCCATGAAACTGCCCACATTAGAAAGGTTAGAAAACCCAAATGTTATTTTATGAAGTGCTGTGACCTCATCTTGATCGCGTCTAGAAGGAAATATGAGGCCGGCCGCCCCAGCAGTGCTCCTATGACATGGGGCGTAAATCAGGCCTCTCACGCTGATGGGCTCAGCAGATTCCTCGGCGCGACAGTGCGTCCACCTCTGTGTGGCGGGCCTCCTCGCCAGGCTCCGCATGGTGGGCCTCCTTGCCAGGCTTTGTGTGGCAGACTTCCTCGATGGGCTCAGAGTGGCAGGCCTCTTTGCCGGGCCGTCTTAATGCAACCTATAGCAGTCGACTTGCAGTCTGCTGGAGCAAGCCTCTGCTCATCTCAGCTTGAGATCTCCACAGGTCATTCTGGGTCTCCCATAGCTTTTGTTTGATTGCACGTGTAAGAGATCATCGCTCTTCCGAAGTTCCTAGTCGGGTTTGCGTTTATAATTCCTCTCCCTCCAAATACATGACTGTGAGCAGCTGGGTCTAATTCGGAGACCTTTCACCATCTTTTCGCGATGGACCCTCTCCATTCTTTTCTTTTGTTCAGCCGAAACAGCTTCACCTCACTTTAGAATGCATTTGGAAACTTGACTCGGGGGTCAATCTGAACTCGCCAGAATCGATTTATATGAGTCGGTTTTCAATCTCATTTCCGGCGTTGAAAGCGAATCTTGTTTGTTTTTTTTTATGAAATGGGAATTGATCAGAGTAAATTGATGTGAATTGAATTTATCAAATGAGGTGAATCAAGAGGAGATTGAAAAATTATATTGACCCTGACCTTATTAAAAAGCCCGCATTCTTTCACGGGTAACTGTTCAGAGAGCCACAGCGTACTGGACAATCAGTTTTCAACATTGTTAACCACTTTGTCAAGCTATGTCCTGGCGTGTGTCCATGGCGTTACTGATTGTTGTTTTTCAGACTTCCAGATGTTTACAGGAACATTGCTAAGTTATGTGAGGCACCATCCCACACGTTTATATGCCCTGAGTACTGTTAGTGCTGCTTTTCCACAATAACAGACACCCCCCCCCCCCCCCGAATCCCTTTGTTCTGTTCTACACAGGTTGTCAGTGTCACACCCTCGAGCTTCTTTTGCTAAAGCACTTATCTGCAAATTCAATCATCGTATTAGTGGCAAACAGAATTTCAATCATGAGAAAGATAATGCAGGTCTGGCAGCAGGCTGAGTAAATAATAAGATTTATAGGACAAACACACCCAGGACAATTAGAAGGACCTGTACCCAATAATTTTAAAAGCCTCCTCTGACTCCATCAGAAGGACAAGTAGAGGCAAAGACAGTACTAAAATATATATTTACTGCTTACATTTCATAATGTCATTCTTGAGAAACTCTAAGTTACTCATTAGTCTGAAAAGGAAACCATTAAATCTGCACATCTGTGTTCACATAGTTTTCATATCATTCATTAATTTTAATATTTATTCTTTAAAGAATGTAAAACAAAATAGTGGTAACTTTGAGTATCCAGTGTTGTTTTCCTACAGGCATTTCTGAATGAAGGATGAAAGGTTTGGTATGTTTATGGCTGTGTGGGTGAAGATTACCACCCTGCATCTGCTGCTCTGCCTTTAGATGACCTGAACCGGACCCACCAGCACTGCGTCCTGGCCGGGGAGGCTCCTCGCTTCAGCTCCACACACAGAGTGGCCGAGGTGTGCCGGGGGCCTGGGGGCTTGGGGGCAGGGTGGGCTGGTGTCCCAATGTCTGAAGGCGGCGGAAGTACAGCTTGGTGGTTGTCAACGACGAGGCCTTAGAGTGGATCCTGTCGAATCGAGAGCGCCACTTTGGGTCTCCGATCATGTGGTGGCGCTTACGACGCCCTGCTGTGTTTTCGCAGTGCTCCTCAGGAACGCTGGAGTACATACGGCGCCGCTGCGAGGAGGCCTTGGAGAACATGTCCACAAACCCAGACACCCGTGCCAGAAGTCTGCACTCCCTGTCGCCTTCTGCTCTGCAGCTCTCTGAGGAGATTCACAACGAGGTAGAGCTATGGGCTACGGCACTAGCCTGCTTGTTCCGTGTCATAGACTGCTCCTATCCTAGAGAATGTTAAAGATACCGCTATTGGTGGAGTGTTATACTGTATGTGAATAGTTGCCCCCTGATGGGGAATCCCAGGGTACTGCTCAGTGGCAGAATTTCCCCACTGATGGCAAGGCAGCTAAAGAGCTTGTGTAAAGTCCAAGGAACCAGCAGTGTTCACGCATGGGGAATCACCGTGAGATTTCAGCACCCCAGTTACTTGCCATTATGACGGATGACGTGGTTGATGATTGGCCGAAAAGGCCATGCCTGATATTTATGAAGCCAGGCCGAAGGAGCGGATGCCTGGAAACAGCTCCATCACTGACACTGGGCAACTGCCGCTCGTTACGAAGTGAGATGTGAGGTGGATTACCGCTCCAGACAGTGGTTGGTGGGGATTTTACTTTCTGTTTTGGAGGGAAATCGCTTTCAGGTGGGCAGCAGCCTTACCTAGTTGCACAGTGATCGATTGGGCTATTTGTTTCATGTTGCCCAGGAGAGGCAAACCTAAATTATACTCAGTGATGTATTGCAGTTCTGCAATTTATGACCTTTTCAGCCCTTCTTGGCCTCTGACATGTCTGTCCAAAGTGGCTCACAGCCGGAGAGTCCGGAGCAGCACTTGTGTGTTTTTTATATATATACACACACACACATGCAAATAAATAAAGGATGGTACAGATATTTGCATGATTTTTTTAGGGATGTCAGAACCTATTACAAGGATTTGTTTGTGATTATATGGGATTCCTTTCATCCCCTTTTATTGTCTAATATGTAGGGTATCTGACCAGATTCAGATGAAGTTTTTTCTTTTACAATGATACTGTATCTGGAATTTGTATACGTCCATAGGAATTTTTTGTTTTTCATGTAGCTTGGGGTCAGAGCACAGAGTCAGCCATTCTCTGGTGCCCCTGGAGCATTTTTTTCTCGAGGGGTGGGGGGTGGGGGGTTACGGGCCTTTCTCAAGCCAGAAAGTAATATGATTACTCGGCTGGCCACAGGACCCCACCAACCAGCCCCACAAGCAGAGCTACACACCGCCTACGGATCTGTCTGTGTGGAGTGTGTGCAGAGGGCTGCAATTGGCACCCAGAAGCCATTGCGTTGGGCAGACTACAAATCCCAAATTAACTCACCCTGTTTAGAGCCTTACTGTCATTCTCTGGTAGATTCATAACAGCAGCATGGCTCCAAGAAGCATATGGGTGTTTATAATGCATGGGGAGACGGGCACAGTAAACCCTGTGAGTATCCTGACTCCTTACATAATGAGTAAGTATATAAACATGCAGAACAAGAATTGCTCATGCAGCCAATCTTTGGTGTCCTGCTTTATTGAGCCATGGCCTCGTGGAGGTTCTCCAGTACATCAGCAGACCTTTCTGAAGGCCCGGTGGGGCCAAGGACGCAATTAGCACGTGTCCCAGGAATGTGCTCCAGGCCGAGGGCCTTGAATGAAGATGTCCAGCCCCACCTTCATCTCCGCAGCGCTGTTTGGTCAGCTGGTGCCGCACAGCAAGAGCTGTACGGTGAGGCCGCCATGATTGATGGGTGTGATGCTGAGCCAGCTGGGGGGGGCGGGGGGAAGTGCCGGTCTCACCAAGCCTTTGTAGGTTATGGCTGTAGAGCGGGTAGGAGGGATGTATTGATTGGGATTTCATCATCTTCCACCAGGGCCCTCCATGGAAATAGATTGAACAGGGTCAGGAAATACTGTGAGGTTGGGGGGTGGAAATCCTGCCTCATTAAATTGAAAGGGGTTAGTTCAGTTTGACTCCGGGGTCACCATGGTGAGTGCACAGTCAATGCAGGGGCTAATGTGCAGTTAGCATGTCACCCAGTGGGATGACAGACACAGGCTAGCTCACCAGCAAAAGAACAATAACTGAGATTTTTTCCATCTGGGCAGGTGGCGTTTAGTCTCCAGTCTTCTCACATAATTCATGGTGAACGGCTTGACACCAGATGATCGACACCTAGCCACATACGGACCTTGCTTTTACGCTACATGGCATGATGTACCACCTCTGTTGGCTAAATGCTAATCCAGAGACTGTAATCATTCTGTTAAAGGGGGGGGGGTACCATTGCAAGGGACACATTTATACTTTGTACCCTCGCATTGTGAAGGGCAGAAGAGAAAGGCAGCGGGTCTGGACTGCAACAAAGCTTGACATTTCTCTCAAAGGTTCCTTGTGTGTGGCTAGCCTAATCTGCACCCAAACCCATGTTTCTGTGAATGTCGTCTACTATGATCAAGCCATGTCCGTCAAACAGAAAGAGAAGATCCATGTAGTATTTAAACGTATGGAGTATAAATGTTGAGCAGAATTTGCTATGGTGTAATTGTTAAAGACTATGAATCAATACACCTTGATTTGATCTCAGCTGAGTGCAACACACCTTAAAGTGGCATGTCTGTATTACTGTGGTTTTGTGCTACACTGTTGTTCATATGCCAGCATTTTGTTATTTGAGGGCTGTTTTCCAGCTCTGTGTTTCTAGGGGAGGGTACCCACAACATTACACCTAATTTAGAGCCTCTCATTTCCATCTCCTGAATGTGGGGCATCCGCACATGAACACGCAGACCTGCCAGCCCCAGGTATCCTGTGGAGGGTTTAATCAGCACTTTAAAGGGGCACGTCAAAAATGGCAAAGCTATCCAGCCCCAAACTCCCATTCTCCTCAAAAGCTGCGGGGGGAAGACATTGAAAGACCGAAAGGCCGGGCATCCAGCTGAGGGAAGACTGAATGGGCTTGGGGTGAGGTCTGGTGGGGTGGCACAGGGGGCAGAGCAGTACGGTGTCAGGGTGAAAGCCACTGGTGGATACATCCAGCCACCACTGGCACACCGGAGATAATTAGGAACACTCTTTGGGGCAAGAACCCATAGCAGCCGCCCCGGTCGCTCCGCTACAGCACATGAGATGATCACACACTTTGAAGACACTCCCCTGCAAAGGTACAGTTCAACCATTCACACTATGTGATGGACTAGAAATGACGCACGTTGGGGAGCCTCCCTGTTTTCGACCCATAATGCACCTCAACTGCTCTTGCTACGTCTAGTCTCCTCCCTTCGGCCTGTCTTATGAGATGTACTGGGTCTCTGCAGGTCGAGTTTGAGTGGCTGCGCCAGTACTGGTTCCAGGGCAGACGTTATTCCAGGTTCTGCAGCTGGTGGAACAAGCCCATGGAGGAGCTAGAGGAGTCCTGGAGAGAGATGGAGAGCATGGTGAGGTATCGTCTGTCATGAATGGGAATGCCAGCATTGTTCTGGTGAATAAAATCTGACCACAAATTACAGGCTTCATGTTCTGAATTCTGAGCAAAACCATATTAGAAGTTTAATAGGAAATCTGTTATGCTACAAATGTTGATATTTTCACCAATGATCTGAGGAGTCTGCACCCTGTTGTCTCCTTGGACACAGGCGGCGGTTTATTATGTCATTATTATTGACAAGTGCTGCAGCATGTAGTAAATAACTGGAGGAATTGGAGATGAGGGCAGATTGGTGGACTGCCGTGGGAATTCTGTTGAATGCTGGGTGCCCCGTGGTCTACAGCAGGTTTCTTCTTTGCATGATTGCATGGAGGTCTTGTGCTACTGTTTGTTTCTCGGTTTCTCACTGCTCTTTAACTTGACTGCTCTGATGATGCTCTACTGCATTCGTAACAGGTTGGTATCTCCATTGGTTTGAGAGGATTATGGTGAATGATTGTGAATTCTACGTGTGTTTGTTACGAGAGCACGCGTGAAAATGCACTGACCCTGTAATAAAAACATCTGTGCTTAAGTCTAACTATGCTCCATTGCATGCAGAGTCCCCAACATTTGTGGTGGCATTGTGCTAAACCAGCCCGTGCTCATGCCCTTTGTTTAACCAGGGTTTACCCACCTAACCGGCAACAGGCCTCTCTGTTTGGAACCACAGCTCTCTGTCATAGGAGTGGAGCTCAGCTCCTCAGAGGAAGACAGTAGGGGGCACTCTTGCATTACCGTCCAGTGCAGTAATCGCATGTGGGAATGCAGTAAGCAGCCTTGCTTCCGCTGCGCCGGAGGTGACAGCACTCGTGGCCCTCCGGGTCTGTCAGCTCGCGGCTGCGGGGGGGTGGGGGGTGTCTCCTGTAAATTCACTTAAAGCTTATACCTTTGTGTCCTAGAAACATCTTTCAAAGATGACTGAATTATTCAAAGTCTTATTTTCAGGAGATACAGGGGTGCTAGATGCTAAGAGCCTGTTTGTAGCGGCGGGTACAGACGTTGTGGTCTACGTGGGCATCCACCATGACCGCAAACGGTTGTTCCCATTTAAACTGGATCGGACCACCCAGCCAGTTCACTTTGGTCAATATTTTGGTTTATTCATATTTTTATTTGATTAATTTTCCAGAAGATTATGATTGTTTAGTTCTTCTGCTTCTAATGAAATGTGGAGTTTCCTTTATTTGTCTATTTTGTGAACTCCGGTGGCAGTGAGGATTTAATTTATTTGAACGTTCCTGAAGACTGTATTCTGACTTATTTTGATTCATTACTATGGCAATTATCTTATACGCCTTGAAACAGAGACGCAAAGCAGTGCTGTGTACGCCTTTGCCTTCCCAGCTTATGCTTCATTCACATTTAACCTGCACATTTTTGCCATTCAATGTTTTAATTCACTTTTTTTTGTAATTTTGTGCCATGTATGCATTGCGAGTTTTGATGGAGTTTTAAATAATTTTTATGTAATGTCTTACTCTGAATTCTTTATCCAGGTAATGATGTAATATTATATTGTGGTACTTTTTATGCACTATGAATTGTTTGCCATAAACATTTCATATTGTGTGTGTGTGTGCGTATGTGTGTGTGTGTGTGTGTGTGTGTGTGTGTGTGTGTGTGTGTGTGTGTGTGTGTGTGTGTATATATATATATATACACTCATAATTTATAATTATATATGAAATTTTTAAACATGCTTATTTGAAGAATAGCTTTTGTGTATGTGTTACAGAACAACGTTACACTAAATCAGAATGAAATACATTATTACAGTAATATGAATGATTTTTTTTTTCCTAACTAGATCTGTAAGCTGTGCCCAGGACTATTGTCCTTTAAATTCTAGTTAAGTATAAGCCTCTTGTATGAGATATATTTTAATGCTGTCGTTTATTGGTGCCATTTGCGGCCCTGGGGAGTACTTTCTGCAGCCCCTCTCTTGTGATGGAAATGCCGCACCTTTCATTTGAATGACATTCTGATAAAAAACATTCAGTTATTTCCCCCCCCAACCCGAACTATTACCTTTTGAATTGATGAGCTGCAAAATGGACACATAAAGTGAGGAGATAGTGAGTGAGAGGCAGAGGAAATAAAGGTTATTCAAATGATTGTGTTTTCGTCTAATGGACGTGAGGAAATTTGAGGCCTTATCGGGTGCCGCAACATCAAGATAAGGGTGGTGTGGATCTTGGGCCCTTACTTTCCATTTAAAAGGAGACGACAAGCACGCCGTGCTTTTGGGGTGGAGGAGAGTGCGGCACAAAAGCGTCCCACTCCTGTGAGGTTGGGGTGGGGGCTGAGGGGCAGGGGGCTGCTCGCAGATGCTGCGGATAGAGCCTGTGTCTCCCCGGGTCTGCTATCACACAAGACCCTACAAAACTGACATTTATTTAAAACGTCCGGCCATGAATAGTGCCAGCCACATCGACAGAGAGGCCGGGGGGGGTGTGCAGAGGGCCCTCAGTGGCCGAAGGGGCTCCGGCGTGTGCTTCCGCTTCTTTTATGCCTATATCTCGCTTTTTCTTGGGACGTGAGCTCCTCCAGCCCTGATGAGATAATAATAGGCGCCATAGCCCGCTTCAGCCTCCCAGCCGTGCCCGCTTCAGCCTCCCGGCCGTGCCCGCTTCAGCCTCCCGGCCGTGCCCGCTTCAGCCTCCCAGCCATGCCCACTTTGCTTTGATGCCGCTTTTCAAAAACCTGTCCCGGCTCCTCGCATCCTTTCGCCATGAGCTCGACCAATGGAACACTGAGAGATCTCTATCGCCCCCTTCCCCATTTGACAGGGAAAGACGCCTCATAAAAGATGAACATCTCCCCAGCAGGGTTAATATACATTCTTGGTATATAGACCTTCCCTCCCCCCGCCTGGATATGCGTCGTCTCTTTGGAACCAGTGGATCAAAATGGGTTCACGGCTCATTATTTACAGCGCTGTGTGTTATCGGCCTGTCATTCTTATCCAGCCCCCCCATTTGGTCGCAACTGTAGCCGACTGGAACAAAATATGATTGAGAGGTTTCACCCAGAGGCCGGCTTATCTTTGGTATTAATGAGAGCCTTCTAGAACAATTTTGAAAGGCTCTCACATTGCGTGGAGCAGCTGCAGACTGACTGGGGAGATGGCCATCGATAACTGATTAGGTTATTGACTGAGGGGGGAGAGGGGGGCCGATGGCGTGTGTGTGTGGGGGGTCAATATAAATGTTATTGCCATGCAAGCTTGTTTGATCGAAGCCCAAAAGGTTAAGCAAATCCAATCTGGTTTTGTATGGCAGAGTGCAGTCACTAACGGGACTTAGAAATCCCCAGGACAGGGAATGAATTATCATATTGGCAATGAAATACTCGACCTCCGACAGACAGTTTACTCTGTCTGTAATGTATTTAGACAGCAATTGGCCTTAATAACCTTTATTGACTTCAGTGGGCCAGAGCCAAGAATCTAATTATTAAAGTGTATCAGTTTCATTGCAGTTTCATATTGCTCTGTATATATATAATTATTTGAAGGTCACTTGGGACAATTTATCTCTATTTCTCTGTTTAATGTGTTTGTAAAACATTAATGTGAAGCGGTGCTCTGCATCTCATCACGGGTAGTTTTAGGGATTACATTTTTTTCCCCGTCTTTTTTGGCTTGTTAAGCAGAGGCTCACCACGGCGCTTGGTGCCACGTTCCAGACTTTACAGTCTCCCTCCTGCATACGGACCGCTTGCACAAGTGTGAACCAGGCGGCCCAGCCGTAAGCGTGACGCTAGCGGAAGATCACTCCTCTTAGTCTCATCACTGCTGTTCCTAAAAGCGGTCTGTGCACGGGGAGATGGAGGAGGTGAGGTAACTGTTTCTTTTTGTGACTCCGCTTCAGCTTGGAAACAGGATCCTATCTAGCTCCCCCGGTGGTCCAGTGTGATCCTGCAGGTAACTGTTGCAGCCAGATGCTTATTAGATGAGATGGATGCCATCCCTCCTGTACATGGGATTTCTCCAGGATTATTGCTGTCACCCATTTGGAGAGTAGCTCTACAGTGTAGGAGACTCTTCCCACATTAAAGAGCCTGTCCTGACTAGGAGAATGAACTGTAGGGAGGGGGGGGTGGGGGTTACAGAATCTGCTGGTTAAGGTATCACCAATTCTCTTTGAAATGCTTCTTCAACAGGATAAGCAGAATTTTAGGAAGCAGCTGATAGTGCTCTGGGTAAATACTTAAACCCCTTTAGAGAATTTCACACGCAGATACCGCCCTTCTGGAAGAAAAAAAAAGAGCACTTATGTTTCCCAAAGCCACTACAGCCCCAAGCTTTGTACCTTAAGACAGAGATATTGAATGGAATTCTACCGAGGATACATCCTGTGACAATATCTACGGGAGCATCAGTGCCATGCCGCGGTTCAGATCACCCTCTTTTTGCTCACCCTTCCAGCATCGCAGTCCAAATCTCTGCTGATCCTGGGAGTGTCAGTACAGCTCTCAGTGCTATAGAGAGATTCTCGCACCCACAGACCTGCTGGGGAACATGCCTCTATAAGGAACACTGTTTCCACCAATTCAGTCCTCTCCATTCCTCTCAGAATTGTGTAATTAAAATTACGTATGAGTTTACGGTACTATTACTAGTAATAATTTGATTGTACAATATTTCTCACCGTGTTCTAAAGGCACAAGCTGCAAATATTTATAACGATGACAACAGCAATAATAATAATAATAATAGCGTGGAAATAATGAATTATTCTGCTATGAGACTAAATAATCCACAGCCAATAGAAGTGTTTTTTACTATAGTTCATGCTTGTAAGAGGCGAAATAGTGTGGTGAAAATCATGTATATATATATATATATATATAATTCTTAATTGTTGCAAAGCACTCCATTCTCCCTGGGTTTAATTTCAAATACAGTATAACAGAGATACAAATGTAAGCTAACAGCACATTTTGTAGGAGTCATGTTTGTGCTGAGTGTAATTGTTAAACTATCGTACCCCTTTCTGGTCGTAGACGGTGGTGCCTCAATTTAATTGTTTGTCCGAGCGTGGTAGCATATGAAGCGCCGCTCTCTGATGCCAGCTGTCTTGTTTACTTTGGAACAAACGAGCTTGGTACAGCGAATAATCTCTCATCTGCATAGCGACTGTTTTATTCCTCGTATTTATTTATGTACCCAAGTTTCCTCTTCCCTGCGATCAGCAAGATAAGTCTTCACAAGGGGAAGATAACATCTATTAAACTGGCAAAAGGAATTACAAACCAGTACAGATTAATCACCGCTCAGGCTAATCGCGTTCGACAGGGAGGGTGGCTTCGGTGCTGTGTCAGGCAGGGGTAAGCAGACTGCGAGGCGTTTGTTACTGACAACTCATTTCCTGTCCAACAGCACCCCTTTTTACTTCTGACAGGGGTCATTATCGCACTCTTGCGCACACCGTTACCTCCCCGCTTCGCTGCCATGCTCCGTAGCTGGAGCCGCCTTCGTGTTTTTATGTGTCGGAACAAGCAGACGACCATATAGCAGAGTCCTCGGATAATCTCTAATCATTTAACGCCACGCCTTGATGGCAGGATTATAGACCGTGTGATGCATTTTCCCCAGATATGTGGGGGAAAAGCTCCCTTAAAGCGAAGATGCGGTCGTCTTTTAGTTTTCCCCGCAATATTATCTGCTTCCTTCCCGTTCACCTTCTGGCTGTCGTGCAGTTAGACAAAGTGTGTAACAATGGGAACGTGATTGGGATCGACTGGCTGGAAATGGTTTGATTCACCTAAGAAATGGAACAGAAGGATGATACGTTATCGAAAAAGATGGAGATCGTTTCGGGAGGGGTGGGTGTTTCATTTTGGGTGGGGCAGGTGCTGTTGTTAATGGAGGGATGGGTGTGGCCATAAATTATGCGCTTTGATTTAAACATAGTGGAAGCAAAAGTTCTCCCTGTCGGACAGCTGAGATGTGAGGAGGCGGGCCCTGTGTCACAGCCAATCACTTTCTTTCCCTGTAAACAAGCTGAGTGATTTTATAATGAAGTAATATAAAATGATCTAAACACATTAACTAAAGTACTCTTCTTAAAATGGAAAGTCATGGGAAGTACTCCACAAAGCAGGATTTCTTCATTACCCACATCCATCCATCCATTTTCTGTGACCGTTTATCACATATTCAGGGTCACAGGGGATCTGGAGACTATCCCAGAGGCTACAAGCACAAGGCAGGGAACGACCCGGGATGGGGTGCCAATCCATTGCAGCATTAGTCAAATAATACAGGCCAAATTGAAGGATTGTCCAATAGGAATGTCACTTGTCTCACTTGCTGTTTGACAGTTTTCAGATTTGGTTTAAGTTATCTAGCTAAGCAGGGATTACCCACCTGTTCGTTAAATCTTTGTTTATCAGCAAATAACTTATCTTCACTCTGTTATTTTTTATATTTCATTCTCCCGTGTCACAACTCACAAATTGCATTGCTTCCGGTGCTGGTCATATGCACCGTGGTTGAATGTGCTGTCATCCAGGTAAGACAGACAGCACAGTAACAGGCCCAGTCAGCTGCAGAAGATGCCTTGCATTTACTGGCCTACGTTGCTACGGCCATCTATATACGATAAGCAGCTACTGCATCCGCGGTGATCAAACTGTAGTGATGAGTATGAAAACCCACATAAACAGAAAAGTATGGAAGCAGGGATTCAAAGTATTGATGCAAAGTGATGAAAAATAACATTGTGACACAGTGATTAAGTGTAGCATTAGCGTAGCTCTAGTTTTAATGAATGAACGAACGAGCCAGATTTCTGTCCCTCTGCCTGCTGCTAGTGCCATAACACACAACCTGCGCAGAGCTCAGCGTGCCAAGATAAGGAGATCAGGGGATGGAGTGAGCCTCTAATCCCGATTCATAAAGCGTCAGAATGGTGGCTTTCCGAGCCTGAAGTCATTCTATCACCCTTATACAGCAGAGCTAAGCTTGCATTGCACAGACCCTGTACTTTGTTCACCCATCTGTACATGTTTAAATTTGCTGAAATAATCCGAACGGAATGGGAGCTGCCCCGTCCCCCCGCCCTGCATGAAACCGGACGGCTTTGCGGCTGTTTCTGTGACAGCCTCCCCCTGCTGCTTCAAACCCTCCACTTTAATGGGCTGATATGCTGCCGCCTCCACGCAGTGTCATCCTGTTGACACCGAGCGGACTAATTGAGGGATGGGATGCTGGTTTGCCTCCTACAACCCCCCCCCCGAACCTGTAATGACCGTCCACCATCACCTAAAAGGCAGGACCTGAACTCTGCCAGGCCCAGTTCCTGCAGGGCTCTCACCCCTGCACCTTACGCACGCAGGCTGGAGGCCTGTCTATTCTCAGTTGGACCACTGAGGGCAAAGGGTTGTTTGTGTTCTTACAGCACGCTTCACCTTTATGGTTTTCTCTGTGTGTCAGAGAATTTGTAATCGCTGGCCGCTGTAATCAAAAGAAATGTTTATGAAGAAAAGGTATTCCGGTGATGGGTATTATTGACACCCTTAACGGTTTTGTCTTATTTTGAACAAGCTGACCCATGAATTTTTAAACCGCATTCTACTTATGCAGGAGTAATTTAAGCAGTAGATGGTCTTTAGACGAGCCCTCGGAGGCTCGGGAGGACATCTGGTGATCTGGTTCAGCCCCGGGTTTGTGTGCCGCTACATCCAGCGGCCATTGTGCAACATGTCAGCGCAGAGGTTGTATTAGTGTCAAGGCTTTGCAGGGTTGTTTCATTGTGACCCCAACAGATTTTTTCTTTTTTTTCCACCAATCGAACAACAACAAAGGCGTCTCATTCTGCCACGGTTCATCTGAAGCAAGCATATGTTCAGCAAGGCGAGCAACAGTTGGCTGTGGGATGGACTATAGGCTCGGGAACAAAAGCCTATGCTTTCACTGGCATGGAGGACATTTTCAGGCCTGATCACTTGTTGGAATGGGTTTTGTCCACCATCCTTTTTTGCGAGTGTCATTCTTTAGCCCATTCTCTCCTTTCAAGTCATGTTTTACACTTCATATACTCTGGCCTGTATGGCCTGCTTCAGTTGAGGGCTGACATAATTGATGACAGTCTGAATATGTTCTTAGTTCTCTCGTGGGGGAAGTCTGGTCGAGATGGTAGCTTCTCAATCACCCGGAGATCACAAGTACCACACTCATAACATCCCCATCTACATGACCCAGAGAGGAGCTGAGGCTCAGCTACCGCCCCCCAACCCCTGCCATTTGTTATAGTGCTTGAATGGCTTTAGTGATGTCAACAGCTGATGGGGTGGAAAGAGGAGAAGGCGAGCCCCTCCCATCGGCTGCCGGTTAAGGCCTGCTACCCTTTAACCTTCCTTGGGATCTTGGCGTCCAGTTTCCAGTAATAATCATCTGGCTCATTATGACTTTTACCGTTTTCATATTTCATGGGATAAGTGTTTCCACAGACTAATGGCTTTATTCTTCGTTTAAAACCTTTTGGTTGCTATGAATTGAATGAGAACATACTGAGCCACCCCAATAAAGTATTGATAGTTCATAGCAGGCCTATACCCCCGCCGCCCCCAAAACGAAAGCGGTCAGACTGAATCGTGATCTTTCCATGTGCTTTTCTGTTTGTATCCATTGAAGTCAGGCTGTACGCCATACAGACACACATACATGCATCACCTGGTACATAAACTGTGATGAAAATATATTGTGTGAGTTGAGTTGTAGTATGAAAGTTTAACATGAAAGAAAATAGATTGCCGTATTGTGATTTTACTAGCTGGTCCATTACATTTTTCCTACAACGGACAGGCTTTTGGATAAACTGATAAAATAAATTGTTCTGTTTGATTGTATTAGGTGAGTTTGCTAATTAGAAATGGAAGAAGTTATGAGAAGTGATGGTGGAGCCTCAAATCTTAGTGACGCTTCAGGATAGTCACCAGATGACATACTTAGTTAAGGTACACAGCAGAAAAATGCCTGTGTTTGGAGACATGCCTGTTCATTGATTGTTTTCTTCTAATGAAATGAAATAATAATTACCAGAAGACATAGTTCACTTTATTAACTAGCAAAATACTGTATTAATGCTTACCGTATTAAATACTTATATGGTTATGCTTTTGGTATTGCCATCTGTCCATTTCTGCCAAGATCACAATGAGCATAGTATGCCTAAATATTCTTGGATATTCAAAGAATGAGAAAATAATGTCACCTTCCTGAGGGACAAACTGAAGGCCCAACACTTACTTTTTTCAATAGAAACTACTCTGGACAACAAAAGCTGTGCTTTTAGTCTGAACCCTCTATAAAAATCAATGCCTTGGTTAGCTATGAAGGGTTCTTTACTGCCAGTTCCGAGTGTCTGATTGGGATGATTATGTATTAATTATGGTTTCCAGACATAGATAGAAACCACCAAATTAAGCCTAAAGTTTAAGATGAGAAAGTGCATAGTTCTAAAGCTGTGTTCATGGAGTATTTTGTGTCTACTTTATTTTAATTTTGATAATATAGAAATGGCTTGCAAAGAAAAAAAAAATATATACATATATATAGAAAATAATATTTTCTGTATTGTAAATTAAAATATTTAATGTTAAATGTAAGCTTATGAAACACCTTCAGCTTAGAGATGCACTGATACCGATATTCGATCTGTATCGGCACCGATCAAGACCTATCTAACGGATTGGGTATCGGCCATGCGTGACCGATCCACGTCCTATACTTATTTAGTTTTTGATAATCAATCGCACAACAGCTCTTTC